>JABFEA020000050.1:14227865-14238491 GCA_019775915.2 Cyphomyrus plagiostoma
CCCCCCCCCCCCCCCCCCCCCCCCCCCCCCCCCCCCCCCCCCCCCCCCCCCACCCCCCCCCCCCCCCCCCGCCCCCGGGCCCCCCCCCCCGCCCCCCCCCCCCCCCCCCCCCGCCCCCCCCACCCCCCCCCGCCCCCCCCCCCCCCCCCCCCCCCCCGCCGCGCCCCCCGCCCCCCCCCCACAAAACCTGTGGGTCTATATCACGAAGCTCGATTTCTTGCTTAGTTGAATAACTTGTCGGATTTAAGGTAGCCTACAGTAGTTTAAATCAACCATATCTTTGTTTCGCTTACATTTAGTCCAGACTACCTTAAATCTGACAATTTAATCAAGCTAATAAAGAAATCTTGCTTTGATACAGGCCCCTAGAGGCACCCCACAATGACCCAAGGAGAGCATGCAAACTCTACTTACATAAACTCGAACCCTGAAATCCACAGGTGCAAGACAACAGTGCCAATCAGTGCACTGCAGTAGCAGAGCCCTGGGGTAAGCCGCTCTGTAGAAGTCTAAACCATCGTCCAGAGTGTCATTTGACTAGGGGGTGTAAAGAGTGCCTGAAATACCTCTGCTTGCATTCCATGAC
Organism: Cyphomyrus plagiostoma; assembly: GCA_019775915.2. NCBI lineage: Eukaryota > Metazoa > Chordata > Actinopteri > Osteoglossiformes > Mormyridae > Cyphomyrus > Cyphomyrus plagiostoma. The sequence continues at coordinate 14,228,452 of JABFEA020000050.1, forward strand.
GTTAGTTATTTACACTAGTTTTAATTTTACACAATTTTTCTTGTGAAACAGATGTGAACTTGGTAGTTAGCAGCCAGATAACCTGTGTTACTGATAGGATTTTAATATACACATTGGGGGTCCTGGAAGAATCTCACAGAGGGCACCAGAACACCCAGGGTCGGCATTGGCAGAACCAACACATGATTATTTGTAGTGTCTTTTTTTTGAATGATTAATGTCTCTGTGTTCTGCTTTGCCATAGGTCTGCATTGTACAGTGTAAGTGCAGCGATATCTTTGGTGGTTTGCGGTAAAAAATGTCACCTTGAAATTTGTGTAAAGAGAAAAGAGCTGGGTTAATGGTGAAAAATGGCAGGAGTGTTTGGTGTGACTGATCTACCAGATGACTGATCTGCAGTGAGACACTTAGCAGTACTGGCATTAGCATGCTTCACTCGCAGAGGCAGAATATGACGACAAAGATTAACATGTCTGATTAGCTCTGCCTGCCATTTACTGAGCGCAAATTAAATGTTTCAGTGTCATTAAGTGGCTCTTCGACAGTTTTTTTTTTTTTTTTTTAAATATCTGTTTTGGATCAAAGTGGCTAAAGAAGTGAATTTGGTCTATTTCCTGGTGTTGCTGTTTTACTCTACAGCAGGACAATTAATGTGAAAATCCAGCAGTACAAATGGACAAAATAGCATAAATATATGATATGTAATATGTATAGAATTACATAAAATTACCTGTATTTTTGGCTGTTTTCATTACTTATTAAAGGAAATGGTTCAGATGTGTAGTTGCACTACTGGTCCTGCCATGGCTATCTTACTGGGTTAATGCTCATCCCTGTGAGGACAGCGTGCAGCACAGTGACACCACGGGAGAGGTGGCATTAACAAAACAAGCTGAAAAGTGATGGTGGTGGGGGGGCGTGCAAGCTGATTGGTCCATGTGAGCCTGCATTGGTGCCCTTTAACTTGCAATTTCCAGCCCTGGGATGATTAGAATCTTTGGCCTCAGATGCCTCATCAAATCCGATGTCTCGCTTACACATTTGTCAGGTGAATTAACAGCAGCTGGAAGCTAGAAAGGCCTGTCTGGGTAATCAGTCCTGATTCTACACGCACCAGACCCCCCCATCCAAACCTCTCACCAGCCAAATGTTTATGCCGTTCTGACCCAGATTTTTGCTCCAGCTACACTCTGTGTTTCTCTTGTTCTATCTTTCTCGCATTGCACTCTTACACTGGTACACTTTTTTTTTCTAATCTTTTTTTTCCTGTGTTCCCAGATTGTCATGTGACTCCCTCGGAAACCTTGGGATCCTTCCTGAAGTATACAGGCTTCCCATTTATATCTTGGAAAAAGGATGTCCTTCCAAATATTTAATTCAGTTACATCACAATTATATTTTTAATTCTTACCATATCTCAAAATTATGCACAATATGGCCTATTTTTCTGTCTGTAGACCACCTGTACAATACAATAATACAGTTCTGTAAAATTCGACTGAAGTTTAACCTAAAATTACCTTCTATCATTGGAATCTGCCCAAAAAGTGGAAGAGCTACAGGGTAAAATGTTTAACTGGACTTTGAGGACTGGCCAATGAAAGTTTTAATCTAAGCATCCATTTTAAAGACTAGCTGATTCTGCTCCATTCTTACTGCCACGTGGACTGAGGTGACAATTTAAAAATCCACAGAGAGGACAGATTATCCCTTGTGAAGATGTTTGAAAGGGTCTTTGTCATGTTAGAGCGACAAGTTCTCCAAAATACACAAACACGCTGTCCTCCTTAATGACTCAACTCACCGATAAATTAGGTCACCGCTTTAAAAGGTGGATTTCCAAAGTAACGGATAACCTTTGCAATGTCATATAAAGTACCAGAAGCATCTTGACCTCTTGAGTGGTTTGTCTGCCTCAGGAGAGAACACAATGTGAAACATCTTGCAAGAAAACTTTCTTCATTCACATTTCTCTACTTTCTCACTACCTCACACACTCCTTGCTATCTGGTAACTAAACTTCAAATTCAATTCCACCCAAATGGTTGGTGCTGCCTCATTCAAAATGATATAATGGCTGACTGGTTGCGAAACAAAATTTTGCAGTTTCAAGAGATGAGACAAGAGCAGGATTATTACTGCAAATTACTGCTCTGCTGCCCAGTGGTTGATAGGGGACGTGGTGACCTAGTATTCGCTGAGGTTAAAACCTTTCCAGGTTGATTCATTGACCACTTTCACAGGGGGCTGACAGATGCTTTCCAGGTTCACTTGGTCCCAATGTCAATTTATCAAAGAACATTGAGTGGCTTGATCTGAATCAAGTCACCAGAGCACGGACTCCATTGGCCTCCATTTAGCAGACCATCTTCATCTGGAGTCAAGGTCATTCACTGAATCACCTGAGGATGCTGCTTATTGTTAGGCTGCATATAATTGCCAGTGTTAATGAGTTTTCCAGCACTTTATACAAGATGCTGTAGGTTTGCTGCGGTTTCCCAGGTTTGCTGTGACTCAGGTGTTGCACTTTGGGATCTCTGGAGTATGTAGGTGATCTTGGCAGTAACCTCAGATGCTACAGGGGTGCTTCTTCACTTCATTCCAAACTGTTCTGCTGGCTTAATTGGTCAAATTAGCATTTAAAATGTGAGCATTATTTAGGCTGAGGCACATATAAGCATAACGTAGAAAATATGTAATCTGTGCAATTTAAGCGAAGCCAATAAATTACGGCAGTGTGATAATGAGGATTTTCCCAAAGGTATTCTGGTTCCCTCCCACAGTGGAAAGACACATATAATTAAGTGAGCTGGTGAACTTCCTGGGATAGGCCCCCACCACCTTGTGAGGAGTAAGAAACTTGGGGATCGGAGGGATAGTGCGAGATGGTCATTTGTTTTTCAACCAGATAATGACCCAAAGCACCTCCGGATTATATAAGTGCTGTATGATCTTGTGAATAAGGAAAGAGATGGAGTGCTGTGACAGCTAGCCACACCTAATCCCTACAGAGCTGGTCTGGGATGAGTTGGATGAAAGAGTAAGAGCAAGGTAGCCAACATGTGCCCAGAACTTGTGGAAACTCCTTGAGGACTGTTGGAGAAGCTTTTCAGTTGGCTACACCTGGGAGATGGTTGGAAGAATACCAAGAGTCTGCAATGCTCTCTTCAAAATAAAGGTGGCTATTCAGCAAAGTAAATTTTAAGATGTTAAACACTTCTCTTAGTTGTTGTGATGTTTAAAATGTATTATGTCATCGTTGTCAGTTATTTTACTGTAAGGTGAATAACACCTAAGACACAGACAAGTGCATTAAATGAAGGTGTAAACTTTTGACTGGTATCTTCTAAAATATTTTACTAACCACTCCCATTAATGCCCTGACTTTCACATTTTTCCCATGTTTAAGGTTCCTGCCAAGTCATCAACTCCAGAGCGCCCCCTGCCACATGACCGCTGCCTCATGACCCCTGTCACATGACCCCCTGCGAGGTTTTATCTGTAAGGTAATACCATTCCTACCTGTTAGGCCACCAATATATTTCTTTATTATTTCAGCTTTGAAATGAAGCTGAAGCTGTCAGTGTGGAAGGGGAGGGGGCAGGTAAAGGGCCCAGGCAGACGTGTAAGCAGTTTGTGTCTCACTGACAGCAGAGCCTAGTGAGTGCAGATAGACCCCCAGTCAGTGATAATTAAATCCCTCCGTTAAATAATAAAACAATTACTGCACAGTTCATGTAGGTGTCTGTGAAACAGAGGGTGTCAGACGGGTGCAGAAGTCCCATCATGGAAAAAGTATCCAGAAGAAATGACCCATTATCTGCCAGTATGGGTACACTGGAATGCTCCTTGTCACAGAGTGAAGCTTTAGGTTCAAGCACAGGGTCACACCATTTATGTGGCATCACTGCAGCATTTCACAGGGCTAAGGGCCTCTCTATAGGGCCCAGTGGAGGTGTGTCTATTCGCCCAAGAACCAGCAACCTTCTGACCAGAGGCCGAACCCACCAAGCTGTTCACTTCCCCCAGCAAAGCAGATACAGGCCTTTATCAGCGGCTGTGGTAACTGACCCTCCCCTGGCAGAGTGGTCAGTCTTTGTTACACCTTTCCCGTGTTCTCAGGTGTGCATGTTTCCGTTCTGCTTCGCTTCCCCTGGACCCCATGGTTTGCCTTGTAACTTATTAATTTGATTCCCAGTTCAGCCGTGAAGCTTTGGAACTGAGTTTGTCTGGTTGGTTGGTTGGTTGGTTATTTGTCTGTTGCCATTACAGTGTCCTGATGAGGTTTTCATTGTTGCTGACCAACTTCTATTCTATCTGACCTTCCCTCTATTTCTGTGTGGGGAAAAAATATATGTGTCATGAAACAATAAAATAAAACTTCTCAGTTTCAACGCTTGATATATTGCCTTTGTATGATTTTCAATTAAATATGGCTTTATATGATTTGCAAATCATTGCATTCTGTTTTTATACACATTTCATTTCAGTGTCCCAACTTTTGAAAACTGGCTTGTAAATATTTAAATGGTCTGTCCGATACCACAGGCTGAATCCTAAAAAATTAGCCACAAATCTCTTGCATAATATTAAAGAAGTGGATGAGTCGCACCTTAACTCTGTGTGTGGGGAGTTTGCTGTCTTAATTTCATATTGCGTAACTTTCCTCCAGATACTCTGGATTTCAGTGGCTGTCTAAAGATGTAAAGTTAGGCTAGTTGATTATTTTGAAAAGGATGGAAAGTCCAGAATCTGATACCTTCAAAGAGGAACAAAAAAGTGTTATTACTTTGTTCTGTTCTCTTTGCTGTCCTTTGTGCTGTACTCTGTGCAGTAGTCTATGCTGTACTCTGTGCTGTCCTTTGTGCTGTACTCTGTGCAGTAGTCTATGCTGTACTCTGTGCTGTCCTTTGTGCTGTACTCTGTGCAGTAGTCTATGCTGTACTCTGTGCTGTCCTTTACCACATGTGCACTTCCTTTAGCGTTATGGTCTGTTTTTGTGGCTCCTTAGCCTGTGGATTATAAACCATGAGTTCTTCACTCTGAAAATGTTATAACTTCCTTTTTCACCCCATTTGTTTAGTTTTTTTTAGTGTTTTTTTGTGATTCTGTACTGATGATGTGGGCTCAGAACTCACCTTGTGCCCATTTTATATGATCACCAGTATTTTAATGCTGTCCCCATGTTACCCTGCTTAGTCTCTAACTATTGTTAGGTGGTGCACAAAGATTACACTGACCTGTGAAATATCTGCTGCTTTCCAGAAAAAAAGGCCTCAAGGCTAAAACAGCCCTTTTAAAAAAGGATCATTTTTTCTCTTTAGACCAGTTATTGTTTTTTTTTTTGGATATAATTAGACAAAGGTGGACTTAGTCTCACCCAGAATGGATAGAAGTTCCCTTATCAACAGCCAAATTGTCATTTACAGAGTAGATTTTTTTCCATTCTTTATAAATAGTAATTATCCTAACCTGAATCATGAAAATAATTAGAAAATAACTTCATGGTTCACGGTCAGGTTCCGTGTCATTCCAGCCCTGTTCCATTTCCAGATCTCCGATATTATTTGGTAAAAATGTCAGTATTAATCCCTGATCCAAGTACTATCCTTATTGTGTTGGCCACCTACCCATATCGATTTAATTCAACGTTTTCCAGTCCAGCTCCTTGACATGTGTATGGATTCATATGAATTTGTTTCACTAGTTTTACTTATTATGCCTGCTGTTATCTAAATGAGCTGAAAGACAATCAGCATATTGTTTTTCTAAAAGAAATAAAATTCAGTCTCAAACTGCTTGCATAATCCACACACTAACTTCTTTAACTTTTAATATCCTTCTTTTCAGCTGTCTACGTTCCCATTAAAATGCTCTGTGCTATTTAGCTGTTTGCGTACTCGGCCTGGCATCTTAAAACGAACGTGGAAAATGCAGTTTATCTGCCTGTCTCTGTAAAAGGAGGAAAGTGTATCTTTAGAGGGATGGGAGAAGCTGGACAGTTTGCCTTATCACCAGCAAGAGCCGCCTGGGTTCTGAAGAGCTGCGCAACACACTGGGACAAATGTGCACATTTAGTGCCCAGAGAGAGGTGTTAGGAACTAGGGCTTAATAAGGGCCTCCAGGGTCGGGTTTGTCCGGAGAGAGGTGGGCCTTTCTGAACAGCTGTCCGTTTGGCCAAGAAATGAAATGGCACAAGGTTACAGCTGAAATAGCATGAATGCTGCCAGAACTGCATTATTGTTAGAATATTGAAACAGTTTGCCTCTAGGAATGTATAATATATGTGACTGAAACAGCACTAAACAGGAACGCTGACATTTAGATGCTGTGTGGCATATCTATAGCCATCATAATGTTTGGTAATGTGGTTATATGTTGACACACACATTATATATAGTACGTAACTAGAGTATAGAATAGTCTCCCTGTTAGTGTAGTGCAAGCTAAAACCTTGGGTTTCTTTAACTCTTCTCCTACATGACAACCTCAATGAATAGATCAGGGTTTCGAAATCAACAAAATCTAACTTTAAAAGAAGTATAAAGCAATCTCTCCAAATTAAGCCTCACGCATTATCATTTGGAGATGTGTTTATCATTCAAGTATTAAAAAGTGTTCTTTCCTGTCTTCACTTTCTTTGCTTATAACTATAGCATTATATAAATATATATATATATATATATATATAATATATATACACACACACTGTATGTAGATTTTCAGTTTATGTGCCAACTACATGAGAATATCAAACAATAAAACAGTGTTTACTGGCACATCAGAATCGTATAATAAGTCTGCCTATATATTCCATATAACAGTAATAACCGTGACGCTTTCTCTATAAGGCGAGGTACATATCACATGTGATGTCAGTATACACACTCACTCACTGGCATTGTCACACATGAAGGACAAGACAGTCACCAGTCTGCTTGTATTTTGCACTGTAGAAGGGGCATCGCAACATAATTAACAATTTTCCAAGCGGCTATGCTACGGCTAAGCCAGAAAACAGCTACAAAGCTGAAACAGTAACAAACTAGCAATTTCCTTGGTTTTATAACTTGAAAAGCATTTTCACACATTATCCAGGCAAGCAAACTATGACAGGCAGTAATGCATTCATAATCTAAGAGACAAGATCTGTCTTTTAGTTTTGAGATTTAATTTTTTGAATGACACCTTTTGAGAGAGTGAGGGAAAGAAATATATTTCCAATATTTTGGAATTTTCTGTTTTATTTCAGCAGATAGAGGTATGGATCTTATATTTTATTAATATATACTAGGTTAGAATTAATTCTGCCTTCTTCCAAAACCTGTGCTGAACCGGTAATGGTTGGTTGAGTATCACGAATGATCTATGCAGCCAGGTCAGTCAGTTGTACTCCCTTCATTTACATGAGTTTACGTTCACTGCATGTTTGACATCACCATGTTAAATTCCCCAGAAATCACGAGTGATTTTTAGCTTTCAAAGCACAGAGAAAATATTTTGTTTGATAATTACCCAGGAAAATTTATCCAGTACAGCTTAGAATTGCATTTAATCAATTAAAAATAATTCTATACTGATTGTTATGAGCATTGCTAAAATCTTTTGTTTCTTTTCTATTCATCCTGCATAAGCGTCACTAATCGTGCCACAAAATGTCTTTGTAATTTACTGACTGAATTATGCTGTAATGAGTACATCATTTGCTGTTTTAGACAATTTTGCTGTCCTTGGAATTGAGCCTTGCTGGTGAAAATTATGCTCTAGTTAAAGGACTCTCTCCGGAGTAGGGTGGAAAAAAATCAAGGTAACAATCTCTTTTTTTTTCTTTTGGTTAGCAGAAAAAATACATTTATTATGTTCTAGCATGTGTTAAACTCCCACCCGTCTGCCATGCAATAAAACTGAGCTGTTAATGAATACCACTGGGTCATGGACAAGAATAAAATGGATGAAAGGAAAGCTTTGGACACTGCATGTTCACGTCAAGCGCAAGAAACTGGTGCTGCGGTCAGCCAGCAGGGGGTGTGCTTCCTCCCAGGCAGAAAAAAGACTAATGATCAGTGAAGAGCTGGACACATGCTGCAAAACCATGTTTAAGATTTTAGCATGAGCCACTAAAGCTCTTTGCTCAATGTATTATTAGTAAGTATTATGGCAAATGTAGCAGAATAACAGTGATTTGCACACCATTTTGCAAAGTTGCCTGTTTTTCAAATGCACACTAAGCGCAAAGAAACATCATTGCTGCTTCCTTAAAATCTTTGATCTTTAACTATTGGGCTTCTATACTGGCTAATGCTTTAAAAAGTGCTACTGATCCCAAAGGCTGGACATTTTTACTAATAATCCCCCTGTTTAATTACCCAGAGAAGCCTTTTTATGCTGCAAAAGAGGTGAAATTTTGAGTGCTGAGTAAACTTGTCAGCCTTAACTGGTGCATAGAGGCTCACTGAGGATCGATAAAGTTCCTTTTATTAAAAAGCTCTCTGGATTTCTATATTGAAAAAGCTTTGAAACAAGGAAGTCATTTATTAAAGGTAATTATATTTCAATAACTGTTGGAAAATAAATCACACATGTCCAAAACCATGCATATCAGCACCTACTTGAAAACACATCTTTACAGTTATACTGGATGGTGAGAGACTTAGAAGGCAATATGATGAGTACCCCAGTAAAAGATGGACGATAGCATGCAGAAGCTATGTGTATATTGAGCAGGACCATGTGGCTGCAAACCCAACAGCTGGACGTCTGTGAAGATGTACGTCATTACAACCACAGAATAGCCTTTTAATTGCTGCTACCTATTTAGCCCACAACCAGGCAATTCCCAAGGTGGGGGCAGCACTGCGTTACTGCACTCTGGGACAGTGCTGTTGAGGATGCATTCTCACGGGCACCAGGCTGGATCTTCGCCCTCCCTGCTGACATTTCTGGCACGTGTCCCAGCATGCAACAGTGGAAAAGTGTGAATGAGCCACTGCTGTCTCCTGTATTCATTTTCATTGCCTTTATTAAATATTTCTTATCTCCACAGCCTAACCTTCTTAAATATGGAAGTCAGAGAAATCCAGTGGTACAGAAAGACAGCAAGATTACCTGAATCCAGGTTAGACCGGCCCTTCTTGCATTTTAGCATATATAATTTCAGAGTTCACAAGAACGGAAGAACTGTCAGCATATTACTTTGAGTTGACCAAGCGCTTAATGTCCCACTGCAATATGTTCTATGACAGTAATTAAGCCATTCTGATTTCTGTACATGAGAGTAATATATAATTTCCCTCAGTGTTTTTGCTTTACATTTCAGCCTGTCTAGCTGAGGACGAGATCGCAGATGCACTGGCTTAAAAGCCTCCCCCCCCCAAGCGCTTTTGCCGTGTTACGTGAAGGAACACTGTGAGCATGTCACTCAATCGTGGTTGAAAGGTGAACGAGAAAATCACCCATCCTCAGGCACTGGGAGATTCGCCCAGAGGGCTGCATCTCCTCAGACAACAGGAGCATTCCTATGCAAGTCACATAGCGTGTGGGAGTTACACTTGCACTGTCTGCCTCTCTTGGCGGGCTGGACTCCAAGCCTTGGCACAAAAGCATCACTTCTGCTGCATTATTAACCTTCTCTCTTTCTAAGGCCTGCACGACTTACCTGTTTTGATTGAAAGGCCTCAGTTACTCTCTGCTTTAAAGGAGGCTTCTCAGGGTGCTAATTCTCTGCAATAGTGAAGCACCTGGTTTCATGCTCATGGATGCGTGAATCGCTGCTTCCACAACCGCCTTCATTATCAGTACAGCTTTCTCTTTTCCACCTGTTTATACTGACTGCCAGGTTCTACCGTGGTTCCCGATGTGTCTCCTTCAAAGTGAGGGGGGGGGGTCCTGGCTTATCCCAGGAGTTGCTGGAGGCTCGTGTCCTGCTGGTGAAGGTTGATCTCTGTCCTCGTGGGCTTCTTATGTCTCGTTACAACCGAGGTATGCAGCAAAGCATTTGTGAAGCCACAACACGCACAACCTTGAGGCGGATGGGCTACAAC
>JABFEA020000050.1:14248680-14262919 GCA_019775915.2 Cyphomyrus plagiostoma
CCCCCCCCCCCCCCCCCCCCCCCCCCCCCGCCCCCCCCCCCCCCCACCCCCCCCCCCCGCGCCGCGGGCGCGCCTTGGAGGCCCAGTCGAGGTTGGTCTGATGAGGATAGCGACAAAACAAAAACTAAGTATAGTGCAAATGCTCAACATCTCACAAAAAAGTAACTGGAAACAAGGTCACAGGTGTGCCGGCAGTTTGCTGAGGTAGTGAGTGGTCGGTCTGGGCGTGGCCCTTTTTTTGAACAGAGAGCACCACCTAGTGGCGTCAAAAAATACAGCAAGTGGTTCATAAACCTTCATTTGGCTGTCACTAGATGCAGGTGTGATTGATTGTTAAAGCTACTTGATGTCGCACAAATACTTAGTAGTAACTCAGTTATTACTGAAGGACAAATCATGAACAAATATAGGCATCAAGGTTCATTAATAATGAACAAACATGAGATCAGTATTTTACTAGTGTTATTCATAACTTGTTCCTTCAGTGGTTCACAAAGGGTTACAGAATTAACAGTTACAGTAACAGAGTAACCGCTTGAGATAAACCATACATCACAACTCCTTAATGCTGAATTAACGAGATCAGTATGTAGCTAACATTTAATTTTTGCTTAATTAATACAAAAGTAATAACAAAATACTATATTGTTTGTGCCCCTTCAAGTAAAGTGTTACCAACTGATTTCCTATGTGTGTGGTCTTCAGTCTTTGACACACTGCAATAACCACATCTCTTTGGGTGAAGATGATGTTGAGGCTGTCATTGATGTGGTTTGAGGATAAACTCTTTCTTCTGTAATGGTACTCTCACTTTGGATGTCTGTCAGCAGGATGAAAGATTGTCAGAGCTCACTCTGACTTTGTGAGCCCAGTACAATAATTATGTCTCTGTCAAGAGAGCTTGGTGATCCTGCTCACTTGCGGTTCTTCGTTGATAGTATTAGTTCAGCAGATGCAGGATCCATCTCTGGATGAGAAAAGCCTCTTTCCTTTCTGTGTAATTTGCCTTCCAGGGAAAGAACTTTCTGTCTTGTCTGTAGTTGCTGAATGCTTTTGGTCTGCAGTTTCTAATCTCTCTCCCCTGTGGTTCAGTGTTATTTTTCTCTCTTCTACATGGCACCTTCCTGTGTTAAGTCACAATACAACAGAACACCTGGTCCACCATGGAGTCCCACAGCAGATTCCCCTGGTGCCAGTGTTCTTTGGAAAATAGAGTGGTGCACTCATGCTTGAAAGTGGACCAGAAAGAAACCCACACATAGAAACAGTGAGGGGCACTGAGATTGCTGACAATTCTGCTAAATAGACTCACTAAACTGAGAATAACATCACTCTGTACCTCTAACTTTGCTAACAAGCAGAATGTCTTAATATCCAACCAGAAAATAATTTCTTTTGAAGAAGACATCTGTAACGGAAAATTATTAAAAAGTATTCTTACTATCGCACATTGTCTGCTGACCCATAATGCTTCTGGCTAGATTTAATTATCACATTGGCCACAGTTTATACCTTGCCCTTATTCATGACCTGCTTGACATGTTAAATTCATTCACTTTGAGTGGGTACAGAATGCACTCATGCTTTTGCATTTCAAGGAGTGTGAGGAAGTGAGGTCATTCTGTGACATTATCCAAGTATCTCTGTTATTTCATGGTTATTCTCTACCTGTTAAACTATAATGCCTCTGTCTCTTTTGCAGTAATAATCTACTTTGCATTGAGGTCATTCCAAGGTCAATTTGTCTGCTTCACATTCTCGAAAGAGGAAAGTAACACATTTGCATGTGGTTTTTCTACAAAGAAACGTGCAGGCTACCATAAGTGGTTATATACCTCGTATAACATCTAAAAATGTTCTAAAATAATGTACAAGAAATCCATCCACCCATCCATTTTCCAACCCGCCTATCCTACTGGGTTAGGGGGGGTCCGAAGCCTATACCGGAAGCAACGGGCACGAGGCAGGGAACAACCCTGGACGGGGGGCCAACCCATCGCAGGGCATGTACAAGAAATCTTTACAGTGTAATTTCCTTTAATTCTCCAAATATACTTCTTAATTGCATGAAAAAATGTAAAAATATGCATTCTTAATCTACCTTGATGATTGCTTTTCAATGATTAATAATAAAGTACTTAATCTTCACTCAAGGGCTCCTGTTTCCTTCACTTTTTAAACCCCCTCTCTCTCTGGCTGTTTCAGAGCAGATTTTTCATCATTTGACATGCTTGCCCAGTCCGCACTGTTTCTAAACCTTTGCCAGTATGATTAAAAGTTTCAACTTGTTCTTTTCCCCCCAGAATTAAACTGAAAGTCGTCCCTTGGTTAACAATGTATGATTTAAGGATAACTCATGCTTACGAAAGGACTGCCAGAAAGCCTATTATATAAAAACAATCAGGTTAAATACAATAGTACATTCTACTCATAAAAACATTGCGCAGTTCCAGCTGTTCTTTGACTCGAGGTACAGTACAGTATTTTATGTAGCTACCTTTATAATTCTGTACATTATTATTATAGTTATTATTCTTATTACTATTATTATTAATAGTAAAACCAGCATACTCCGAAAACAAAATAAATAATAATAATAAGTAATAACAGTATTATATTATTATTATTATTATTATTATTATTATTATTAATAATAATAATAATAATAATAATATGTGAGGTAAACAATGTTGGAAGAAGCAGAATGTTATTTTTAGTTAGTTCATCCTAATAGAATACTGTTATTACTTATTATTATTATTTATTTTGTTTTCGGAGTATGCTGTTCACTTCAATGCTGGATGCAAGAGGATTTACTATAAAATGCTCGGACCTTCTGGTGGAGTATAAGGAGACACTCTGCTATTGACATGCTGTTACTGTAACAGGTGACGTAGCTGAAGGTTACAGGTAGCACGAGCAGACAGAATTGCTTCTTCTGCTAGCTGTTTGATTATAGGCATGTCAAAGTCACGCCTGTCTAATGAAATACAAACGTAAAGGATTCTCCAATTTTATTATGCACAGGGTGAGAATTTAGTCACAAGGCCTCATGATGAAGGATCTGCATGCATTATAATGTGTATGTGCACAGAGATATTTTCTCATGTGTTTCAGTGCAGCTGTATCACCACACTGGACCTAAGAGCGGTAGCTCATTTCACACCTGGAAAGACAAAAGCTGTGTGGTTTCGTGTAAATGACATATTTGCAGAAGGCCAGGGGATCAAAAAAGTCAATGCAAAGGAAGTCAAAGGTCAGTCTAGGAAAAAGCAAATTGGAAATTGAGCCAAATCCTTTTCACGGTTGTCATTTAAAGGCTAAAATCAGCCCGAGTCAAACACAGCAGAATGAGCAGTCAATATCGAAAGCGGGAGCGATGCCCTGCCCTGTACTCCCAGTCTGAGTACACACCCAGTGTAAATCTCTCAAAGCCATATGGTAGACAGTGGCATTTGTCATTGTAATTAGACTGCTGTATACAGGCATGTTTTAGTGGGGGGTACCTTGATTTCCAGGTCAGCACACAGGAACCAAGGACGAGGGCAAATGGTGAGGTAGAGTGCATGGGGGGGTGGGGGGGAGTGAAGGGTCACCAGCCTGACTGGTGCGGTAGATTGCTTTCTCACATTACGGGACAACGAAGGATGTAAGGGAATTATTGTGTCATCCATTTCCTTACAGGAACAGTTAGAGGCTCTATTGTGGAATTTTCAGAATTAATTCTGCAGCCTTTGTATGTGCACAGGCATCAGACACGAAGCAGTAAAATGCAGCATCGAGACTTGACAGGAGATTACGCCAACAATGTCGCTCTGGAGCAGATTTCTTCTCAGAAAGCATAGCCCAATGGTTGCTGTATGGCATCCTCCTTTCCCACACCTGTATTAAATCACGTTGACAGATTAAACATTCACCAATTGTTTCAACTATTTCCCCCACCTGTGAGAACTGCTGCTGCTTCACAATTATCCTTCAGTCTACTGAGTGCGAGACTTTGGGTCCACATCATTAGTTACCCGGTTCACTTGACGCTGCCTTCACTGTCAAAGAAAGATGGTAAACAAAGCCGAAGTAAAGAAAATCTAAGGACAAAATACTTTAAGACAACTGTAAAAAGACCCAATTAAAAATAAACATTGGCCCGAGGCCAATTATTGGCGTTTGTCAGGTAATGAGAGTCCTACTTTTTGACAGAATGCAAAAAAAAAAAACAAGCTCTTTGTAGATCTATGTTTTTATATGGGATTTGTCTCATAAATTGCCTGTAAATGTCACAGAAATTGTCCTTACTTTGGCTTATATCTTTAATTTTGTATATATTTTAAAATACCTGTTACTGTTCCAGTTGGTTTGAGCTTGTTGGCCTGGTGTAAAGAACAGCAGGGAGTGGATTAATACCGTCAGTGACAGACTGTGATGACTTTTAGAGCTGATGAAGTGTCTGACCTTTCCCTCCTCATGTGTACAGCAGAGACATCATCTCAGTGAGAATCCCTGACTGCTGTTTCTGAAAGTAGGTGGTCCTTATTGTTACTCCTGCCAGAAGAGTGAAAATTCCTGTGACAATACTATTTTCAAAAGGCTCCTTTGGACAGTAATTTTGGCTGACTTATCTTGTCCCACTCTATTTCAATACAACCAGTCCTCAAGAAACACTGTTGCACATTCACGTGGGAAGAATTTACAAATGCATTATCTGTTAACATAAGTAATTCCAGCATTACTAGTTATCCGAGGCAAATGAGTATGAATGCTAGAGGTTTATTGTAAATGGCTGCCAGAATAATCAACAATGACAAAAGGAAAACCACCAAACTCCTGCAGAATTAGCACTGAACTGGTGCCCTGTGTTCTTCTATGTATTTAGGTGCAGGATTGCGATGGAAAGTTCGAGTGTTGATTATGTTTCTCCTATCTTCCTTTGTTTGCTACTGGCAAGCCAGCAGGAGCCAAATTTCTGCAGTAAAATGAGAAAAATCTTTATCTATTGTTTTTTTCAGTGCAACTCATTCCTATGGCATGGCGTTGCAGATTAACTGCGACAAAATAGTACTGAAACTATTTGGAGGTGAGCTGCAAACTGGTCTTTCTGCTACTTAAAGCCCCATATGAAAATCCCCAGCCAGATTGGCGGAGCAACCATTCAGTCTGTCCCTTATTCCCTAGCCTCATTCTAGAACAGTCTGTTTCCAATTAAACTCTGATTAGACCTCTGTAAGATAAAACCTGAAGGTTAAAATGTCATTTTCCACTGTTATAAAGGTAGCAGTAACCTGTGGAAGTCATCACTCCAGCAATTATGGACAAATGCCCTATCATGCATGTACCACAGAACCAGGGGAGACATGTGGGGGGCATGTAACTTTTGGAGCATTATTAAGAATGTGGGATGGACAGTCATGAAAAATCACCTTCAAGTAACTTCAAGGGGCCTATCATGCTTCTCTGTTTTTTCCCATTCCTTTAGTGTGTTATATAATTTTATGCGCATGTTAATGGTCTGCAAAGTCTTTAGGCCCAAGGTACATGCCAAAGGGAGCAATGACATGCTTGGTTGGAGTTCTAGCCCTTACTTCTGTGACATGGTGAGGTCCGCTTGTAACGCAATTCTTATTGGTCGCCTATCTGCAAGAATCTGTCTGCAGACTGAAAGACAGCGGCAGAACATGTAGGACATGCTGATCAATCAGGCAGATTGACCAATCCGAGAACAGTGGGCTCATTGGGGGTGAGGCTTAAACCTCTGACAGAGCATTTCAGAGTTACAGAGTGAATAGATATGTATAATATGAGAAAAATGTGGTTTTGGAACACTGAAGCATGACACTCAGTTCTAGTAGACGAGAAAATGAGCATTTTAGGGCCGGTTTTATGCAAATTCATAAAACTTAATTAATAAAGACCTTAATTTTACCCCTGTTTTAAAAAAAAAAATGAAGTAATGAAAAAGTGGATTTTAGGCAAGGCAAATGACCCAGGTTACTCACTGGGTGTTGTGTTTTGATATCAGCCAATCAGCTGTATTTTTAGACTGTACATTTAACGTTACGTCACCTGCAGCATTAGTTGAATCTCAGCACGCATCACGAAGTGTGAAGTGAGCAGGTCTTCACAATTTAGAACGCAAATGAAGAGGCACAGGGCCGATAGCACTTGACGTGACTGTATGCCCCCCAGCCACCATCAGATGCCCTTGAAAGCTGTTGCTTTTCATTTTTTTTTTACCTGTGTGTCTTTCCATTTGTGAAAAATGACAAGGTCTCGCTGGGGGGGCAGAGCTGCAATTCTCAAAGTGATGAGTGATGGTCTGAAATTAATGTGAGAATGTGGAAGCCAAACTTGGGGCTCGGAGTAGAGGCAGTGTGCGGAATCCTAATCTGTTACATGTTATGGCACTACAGTAGTGCTGTAGTAGTGTGGTCTTGGTCTCGAGATCGGTCTCAAGACCAGTTTTTTGTGGTCTCGGTCTTGTCTTGGTCTCGACTCTTTTTGTTCTTGGTCTTGTCTTGGTCTCGACTCTATTTAGTCTTGGTCTTGTCTTGGTCTCGGACATAGCGGTCTTGATGGGATGGGGAAAAAAAGAGAAAACAGCACGTCCTCACAGAACAGTAACATTATTTATTACGTGCCTCAATTTAAATGCAACCAGTCAGATGCATCTATTTTAAAAATGTGACATTGTATACATTTTCTCAATGGACACTGCCAGTACTTCACAGTCCACATACGTCATACACATCACATCATAGCGAAGTCGGCAAAGAAAGGTCCGAAAATGTCCACAAATTCTATAGAATAGTCATAATTCAAATAAATTAGGTGTTTTACTTTCATTACAAAGCACGGTCTTGGAGGTGCAAGTCAATCATTCTCTTCAATTCAAAGCAAAGGCTCATTACATAGCCATATTCATAGCTTACCCAAGGCCTCTGTCCCTGGTGTAAGAGACTTAATATAAACATCTTTCTGGTACATACCATCTCTTTCCCTTGACATGGTCTGATAAAATGGTTATAGGAGAAGATTGCTGAGAATATTATCTTCCATCAGGCCTCATAACTATGACAAATCTGGGAGATTTTAAATGAGAGACATACGGACATATGGACAATATGAAATATGATAATATTGAAATGATAACATCAATTTGATTTAACGAGTAATGACACTTTACAGCAATGCCTTTTTTTCTATGGTTTATCTAAGTAATGTAAAGTCAATTCTAGCCCTAGTCTGTTTTTGGTCTTGGTCTTGGTCTTGGTCTCGACTAGTCTTGGTCTTGGTCTCACCTTAGTGTGTCTTGGTCTTGGTACCCTCAAATCTCGGCAGTGTCTTGGTCTTGATACCCTCTGGTCTCGGCAATGTCTTGGTCTCGGTTTAGGCGGTCTTGACTACAACACTACTACACAGTCACACAAGCTTGCAGTCAAGGCAAACATTTGCATTTCTGTGCGACAGTGAGAACTGCCACAGGATCATCAGGCGTGACCGTAGTGGAAATGCAGTTGGTTATAGGTCTGCAAATATGGTTTGTTGAATGGTCCACAGGTTTATTAAAAAGAAAAAAAAGGTACAGGTCAATAAATGAGAAGGAAAGTACTTAAGCACTCAGCTTGTCTGACGTCAAGCATTGATTCTGTGACAGGGAGGCTAAACGAGAAGCATGGCGAGATCCAGTGTTTATATACTAAACAGTCTTGAAAAGAGCTGTTTTCGTGCAGCCACCCTTTGCACTATAGACATGTAGACACTGAAAATGACTTGAAACCTGTGTTAACCCTTTCCTGTGTGCTGCCCACTCTCATTTACAATGGATTTACGCCTGTTTTATGCAATGTAAGATGCTGGTAACCACTGGGTCCATGAAGAAGCACAGCTGAAGATGATCTTTGCTTCCAAGATGAGCTAGGTCAACACCACCAAAGAAATCCAGTTTGGCTTAGAAAAAATCTGAATCTTTTATTTAATCATCCCTGCATGAAGCAATTCAGTTGGCTATATTAGTGTTCTACTTTTAATATTTTAATCTTAAATTACAGAAAATGAAATTTTCACATTTTAAAATGAAATTGAGTTTGAGATTATGCAGCTGACTTTGAAGCAACCCCAGAGTCTTATCATTCCAAACTCCTAAATACAAATTCAGGTTATTTGGCACTAATCTCACCCCATACACATGCCTGGGAATGCAAATGCAAGGGAACGAGAACTGAAGCAATTGAGCTGATGTAAATATGGTTCAGATTTTATCAGCGGGCAAAGATGTTCTAAAAATGCAGATTACAATATGAAAAGCGAATGGTCTGCTTGCGTTTGAGAAGCTAATGTATGCATTCATTCATGTCTAGTTTATGAGGTGCCTACATACACCTTTTAAGAATTTCTCATACACCTACGCATCACTTGTTCCTATTGGCACTTATGCCTGACGTGAAATTATTAAACATTCCCATAATGTTTTGTCAGGGAGGCGTGCAGCTTTAAACCCCTGCTTTAAGCATGCTTACATTTATAATGATTAATTCAATAAAAGTACACTTTAAATAGTTAAGCATTTAGGGGATTACAGCTATTTGATTTGACTGCATAAACATTAATGCATACAGGCCAAAATGACACATTTTTACTGAGACTCTCATACTGGGTTTATGTTTAAGGTCCATTTTAACTTTCCGACATAAGTGTGACCATTGGTAAGTCCTCAGGCCTCAGGGTCCCAGCAAAGCGGACAGGGTTGGGACCCTCATCCCCAGACCCCCCCCCCACCTGGCTGATCTGTGTGGCCTTGGCTGGAAAAAGTCACACTGACACAGGAAAGTCTTGAGACGTGCAACACTGCTTTGTTTGCCATTTGCACAAGTACATTGGAACACTTCTTATCATATTTCCCATCATGCTCTCCTTTGCCACATACACATATATATACAGTTGCGAATGAAACTTGGGCTCCCAGTGCAGAGTCAACTGTTCGTGCTGCCCCCCCTGGAGCATTTTGGGGGTTTAATGGCCTAACAGGGATATGACTACTCTGCTGGCAACAGGATTTTAACCAGCAACCTTCCAATCACAGGCACAGAGGCCTTCATCCCGTCATACAGCAACACACTGAAATAAGTCCTGACTGGAGTGTCATACAAGAGAAATTGGCAGATATGAACAATAAAAAGGGAATAAGTTGCTTACTTTGGAAAAAAAAAGTAACATTTCATTTTATGTTATATATGCATCACCACTACAATTTATGTTTGGGATTCGGTAAACAAGTAAGTCATTAAATGATGACATCATGCATGCATGATAGTTTTATCAGTGCTAAGAATAACCATCACTCAAGCATAAGTCGCATTAAAACAAGATCCATCTCTCAGAGAGGAATATGAATCCACACAGGACAGTGAGACTCACAAAACTGAGATATTAAGTAATGCAAGATCTCAGAATGGTACTTGAATCTGCATAGATAATACAAAATATTAATTAAACAAAAACCATAAGTGTAATATGTCACTAATAATTTTTTCTAGGGAGTTGGTATTCATCTGCATTATTGTTCTGTTTAGTAATGATTTATCTGTGTAAGCTATGCATATAATATAAGCTAGGAGTCTTTTGTAGTAAAATTACCAATTCAGGCTGAAATTGCATTGCATTGCATAAATGTTTCATGAATAATCTTTTATTCATTTATGGCATGCAGTGACACACCAGTCTGCCTCTATTATTACGTTTCTTAAAACAGACAGACATCCAGTTCTTTGCTAAAGCGAGGATATCATTTCAGTAAGTTTTGTGTGCACTGTTCTATCAAGCAGGGTCATTTAACCGGGACGCAACATTTTGCTATAAAAAAATGAGATGTACGTTCAGCTAGGCTATTATAATTGGTCTTGCCTGTGATAAAAATAAAACCACAGAGTCATTCCACATGCGGGGTAGCTGGGACGCAGCCCCGCCTATGTGTGCAAGGTAAGATGAGCTCTCCCCTTTTGCTTCATGCAATCTAGTCTTGGTGATGGAGACCTTTCTGGTGAGAGTGTGTGGCTCCGCGGGTTAAGCCCCAGAAGGTCGCTGGTTTGAGTTCCGGCCTTGGCAGAACAGTCACATCTCCAGGGGTGCTGGATAAATTTCTTGGTCCCAGAGTTTCACTCTCACCTGTACATATGTCAGTATGTCTCGAAGGACGAGATATAAACAGCAAATAAACACAGCTTATATAAACAGCAAATAAACACAGCTTATATAAACAGCAAATAAAGCGTAATTTCAATTAAACTTTTCTGCTTGTGCCATATATATCAAACAACAAGGCTCCACTGGTACAGTATATGTGTGACATTAACACACAGATGTTGGCTTTGGCAGCCTCTAGGTCTTATGGATAAAGTGCCTTGTTAGAATACAAATATTCGTACACTGAAAGCAATATGTCACACGCGAGTGCTTTTCGTTCAGGGATGCCGGCACCAAGGCGGCACGGTTGGTGTAATAATGGCACCGTAGCCTAGCTAACGAAAACCATTCAGAGCTACGCACTGCAGTCTGATAGAGCTTCAGCTGAAAAATAAGATGGTTTGAGCTGGACAAAATATGTCGCCTTACTGAATATTTTAGTTCCATGTTTGTAATTTTTCTATGAACTGATTCCCTTCTATTTTATGTCATTACAGTACATATGGAATTATTATTGTTATTATTATTTTTGTTGTTATATATGTATATTTTGCAAACGCCCCCTGCATATATTTTATACTGCTGACCACTGCTGCTGCTTTGCTGCAGTTTATTTTTAGGAATTGCTAGATTGGGACCATTGCAAATTCTGCATAAAACTTTAATTAGAAAGTAAATGAATTGTCATAACTGTAATTTAGATTTCCAAGTTGCTTGTAGGTGTGAATTTGCGTGTGAGTGCTGAGTTTTCTTTGTGACGGGTTGCTGCCCCATCCTGGGTTATTCCCTGCCTGATGCCCATAGCTTCCAGAACTGGTTACAGACTCCTGTGACCCCGCATTGAACAAGTGGAAATAGAGTATCAATGGATGGATGGATGGATGGATAGATGGATGACAGATGGATGATGGATGGAGGTTTTTTTGTTCATCATCTGCAAACTCTACAAACTGTAGCATGTAAAAATCCAAGGAGGGCAGCTGACAGATTTGGCATGATCACCGCAGTTACCTGGGTAACTTTCCGAGCATCGTTAAGAATGCAGTAATATATGATCCTCTAAAAAATACATACAGATACAGGGATTTCATTCCAACCATCTGTACCTGGTGCCTCTGCAAATAGGCACGTAAACTTCAGGGCTGCCTGAGCGTGATGATGGTGCCGTCTGTTCTAGGCTTGGGCTCTGCATTCTAGACACAACTCAGAATAAAGTATCTTCATGAATTTATGCAACATATCTTTCTTTCTTTAATTAATCCACCTTCATCATCCAAATATGCTGCATTTAGTTGTTTAAGCTCCCATTTAACTTCATTAGCAAAAGCCATAATTGTTCTCATACTGTACATCAGTAATATCTCTGTTTTAGTGAATATGCTCCCCACTCCTGCCTTGAAATTATGCCCCCCCCCCCCCCATTCAGATGCTTCTGTAGTCCATGAGCCACGCAGTTCAATAAAAGAATATGAAGAAAAATCCTGAAATGTTTGGGCCACAATTCTCAGTACCGATGACAAATGCCTACACACCAAATGCCTGCAGGGCTGGTTAAATTGAGGAGGCTCTGTATAATTGCTGCAGAAAGAACGACGGTACACGAAAATGGTAGCTTCTGGCAAGCACGAGAGTGCATGTGCTAATCTCGCCAGATCCCTTTTGAGCGGCTGCAGCCGTGGGCTGCTATGCACCATTTCCCCGTGAATAATGGTGTGTCTCATGTCCGGCCAGCTTCTGTCCTTCCCGTTTACACAGGGCGCAGGATTAAAATGCACCAGAGAGCAGCAAACGATCTGGACGCCTTTCAAAGTTAGCCCAATAAAACACACGTGAGACGCACTGAAATATTAAAGTCAGTCTCTCTGTTTGGCTTTCATTTTATTTTTGTATTTAATTTGCAAACAGTAGAACTCGTTCATGTTTGTTCAAATGAGATTAGAGTGTGGATGCTGAAAATTATTCCCCACTTAAGAGCCGTATCTCAATATTAAAGTCCAGCTTTTTTTCACAGAGACTAAACAAATCAAATAACAGAACAGATGATTATTTTGATGATTACCCACATAATGAAATCCTGAAAAGGAAACTCAGGTTAATTCCTGAAGTGCATGACCACACACACGCACATACACACACACATAATTACACAACTCGCAAGCTTTAAAATGTCTTACGGAAAACAGAGAGAATTAAACTTTTCATTTATCATTGTCCCTGAGATTCCCTCTATTGCAGCATTGCAGCCAACCCAAAGTTCTGTTCGGCTAATGATTTAATATACGTTAAACTGCCAAATGGTGCTAACATCTTTCTTTACCTGCTGAACATTTTTCTAAGAGATGTTACCTCTGCCAAAGAGATAATCTTCATTTTATGCATTGCATCTGTTTTTCCTGCAAGCTAGATCAAGCCAATCAGGTTGAAGATGTGTTGGCCCTCGTCAAACGACTCGAAGACTCCTGACAGCTTTAGGCTGCCCTGCCGTGTGAACATAAGAACATAAGAAATTTACAAAGGAGAGGAGGCCATTCGGCCCATCAAGCTCGTTTGGGGAGAACTTAACTAATGGCTCAAAGTTGTTAAAACCTTATCAGGCTCTGATTTAAAGGAACCCAGGGTTTTAGCTTCCACTACACTAGCAAGAAGACTATTCCATACTCTAACTACACGCTGTGTAAAGAAGTGCTTCCTCAAATCTGTTCTCCCACTAATTTCCACTTATGGCCACGAGTTCTAGTATTTAAACTAATACTGAAATAGCCATTTGGCGGAACAGCATCCAGACCCGTTAGAATCTTATAGACCTGGATCATGTCCCCCCTTAGTCTCCTTTGCTCAAGGGTAAACAGATTCAGCTCAGCTAACCTCTCCTCATAAGACATTCCTCTAAGACCAGGAATCATTCTTGTAGTGGTCACGTGGTTTGGCATGGACAGAGTCGCCTTGGGACATGGCAGCACGTCAGAAGCATCCTTGTGAACATCCTCATCCACTGGGAAGGCTGCTAGCAGGGTTTTCTTGTAGCCAATAATCCATGTGCTTTCAATGATACATAAGTGGAACAAGGAATTTCGGTGCATAAGAAGATGGGGCTTTCTCAGCCATATGCTCTCTGCCCTTGACTCCTAGGAGGGAACTTCATTGTCTTGGTGCCTTGTCTTTGTCTGAGCTTGTCCACTCCCCGGTTTTGGCCATGTAGGTTGGTGCATGCAGGTATGGGAGCATGGATGCTAGTCCAAGCAGCCTAAGTGCTCAGCTTGACATGGGTGTGGAGGACGGGCAAACAGGAGTACGCGGCAAACCCCCAGGCTTAGACAAAACCGAAGCCTGCCGTGCGGGTCTGGCATTGTCTAACGCCGCCATCCTGTCCATCTGTCCCCGGCTGGTGCTTGGACATCCGAGTCCAACATGGCATTTGAATATGTGAAAGGTTATTGACACGGCCGTGACTTTCAGCGAATAACAGCACTCAGGTGACAATGAATAGGATGGAGGAGGTGAGTAGAATCATACTGACGCTTCAAGAAAAGGCCTTTAACTGCATTCTTCCAGAATGAAAGAAAGGGGACAAAACACATTCACATATTTAAAAATTCCTAGTGCAACCCGTCTGCCATTGAAGGAATGAGCCATACTATATATCGTGTTACACAGTGCATGTTTACTCAGTTCCTTTATTTTCCCAGCAGGAGCAGCTACAAAATTAAATACTGAATTGTATAAGACAAAGCAACGATTATAACTCTTTCTAAATTACAACTGGAAAAACCACACCAATGACGTAGCCAGTAGGAGTTATATTACCAAAGACGTCTGGTATTTTAGTTGCCATATTAAGCTTCACTGGCATCCCGTTTTTCTTAACTTGCCTCCTGTCATTTCCACGCCCCTCGTGGGATGGCAGGTGAAATTTAGCTGACTAGGCCTCCGTAGAATAGCAGTGGTTTGACAAGCTCCATAATCGGTATTTACATCCTTCTGGCAGATTCTCACCGGAAGTGAAGGATTGCTGGGATTGCTGCGAGAGAGTGTTGAGCTGCAGCGATTGTTTTGGGATCGTTTGGGA
>JABFEA020000050.1:14271349-14287387 GCA_019775915.2 Cyphomyrus plagiostoma
GGTAAATACCAGGGCCAGGTGTGGCTCATCAGAAGCCAAGTAGGACAGAAAACCTACTGGATAGTAGCTCTCCAGGATCGGAGTTGGTGACCCCTGCGTTAGAAATTAAAATCAGTTAATACAAGACTGAGAGGTATGCCGTTCCAGCAGGCTGGGCAATTGCTTACACGGGCTCTGGTGCCTATGGAACCTGCTTGGGACTGGAGATGGAGAGGAGATGAACATTCATGGTTGTCAAAATAGGAACATACAGCAAACTGCAAGCAAGAAGGATTCATGGGCTGCCAGAATACTTCTTGTTTATGTGCCCTTAATATACATATTTCAGATTACAGGTATGCTGGGTAATACCTATTGAGATCAGACTCCCAGCTGGTCATGCAAGCCAGGTAATTTTGCATGCGCTTACATCATAAATGTGTCATTTACATTTATTGTGTAAATCCCCCAGTGGATGCATACAGGGGAAAAAAAAACATATCTGAATGTCCAAAAGCCACAGAGTTTATCAATTTGCACTTATTTTCCCTCTGCTACTTTCATTGCAAAAGACCCATTCATCATAATAAACAGAGCTAAATGTGGCTTTACCAAGCTGTGGAAAACACTGCTACAAAGACCATTTGCGTTGCAATGGAGTCGCCCCCTCCTGGCAATATAGCAAAATACCATTCCCATATGCCCCAGACTAACTATTGCTGATATTTGTACACCAACTTCGTGACTAGTTCATTACTACTGATTAGTATGCCTCTTAAAATTGTTTTCCCACTGGTGTGCATGTGACCAGCATCACCATAAACCTAACTGGTTATTTATATGTGTATAAAAAACCTGTCCTGTCTGAAGAGTGATTGCTTCCGTAACACAGGAATAGAGCTTGGTACTGTAAATTCTCTTTCTTATTTTTTTTCTTTGAGTTTCTGACCTTGTCTTTTTGCCCAGCAGTACACACACTTTTTTTTTTACAGACTGCAGCAGTGAATTAATCAGATAAGTGTGCAATGTGGCTTGGAGCGAAACAGTGAAACTAATCCTTAATGCGGTTGTCTTTGAGACTAATGTAGATCTACACCTATTTCTCCAAAGATGATTTATCTCGGGCTGTCCCTCTGAATTGAATATGCTGAGAAATTGATAAATCAGGTGTGATTGGCTCTGGAGAAATGTCACATGACTCTGGGAGATTGGTGGAGCCTATCGGGGCAAATCTATTCAAAATATTGTCTACTCTGCCCGAGGAACAGATGTTGTCAGGGCACATCGACATCCACCTTCATTTAGTGGAATGGGGATGTAAATGTTTGGAACAATTGCTGGAGGCAGGGATCTACTTGGGGGAGAAAGGGTGGTGCGTGATGGTTAGACTGGTTGGTGATTGACTGTCCTGAATCCGGAAGCTTGATAATTGTGGACATCGCAGTGGCGAGCACATGTTAAGCCCGGTCAAGGTCAGGCTACACAGCATTGATGTTATTGGACATTTTAATTAGCTCTGCCTCACTCCCACATTGATATTTCAAGAAAAGAGTCTTTCAGACCTTTGAAGCTGAAACTGTACAAAAGCCAGATTTAAGAAATGTGTGTCCTGTCTCGTCTGACACCAGTGCTGTCTCCGACAGAGTCTGGGTTTATTTTAGCCACCGTTATGAGCAGATGGGTTTGGCGAACCAAGCAAATGGAAAGCTCAGTTAAGGGCACTGCAGGGCAAACATACTTTGGCTGTCTTCGTCTTGTCTTGTTTAGCTGGTCTGTGTTTAAAATCTTCAGTGCTCTCATTTCTGTTCTGTTCAGACTCCAGACCTCCCTGCACTGAACATCAGCCGGGGGAGAAGCTCCAAAGATGCCTCAGTGCAGCAAATGAACTCCCAGGAATGAATATAATTTCATGCTTGTTAGAGGTGCAACCTGTCTGACTCTCAACCTGTCCTATGGCCATGATTAGTGAGGGAGGAAAAGATTTCAGACCAGAAGCAGTCAGCAGTTGAAATGCAAGCGGCGTGGTTCACTGCTACTGGTTCAGTGCCAGAAAATTCCTTCGCTTCTTCCTGTTTGTACACCTAGGGGAGAGACATCAAAATGTCACGGATCTTTGCAGAAGTAGGAATGCTTAGTTCCCTGATTAGCATTATAATCTGCAATTCTTCAGATTTCATCACTGCATCTAGAGTTCAATACACCCAGACCAACAGATTGCAATGGAATAAATTAACTTCATTTGTCCATACTTCAGTAGTCGGAAAATTGGATTGTAAGTGAACCTGTTCTCTTAAAAATGTTCCTAGGCTTTTCGCACAAACCTCCCTCTCCTGGAGTTGGAGGAGCAGAGGATTATAGCCTCAGAATCTCATTACTGTTCCCCACCATCCTAAAGATCTCACCTGTAGATGCGCCTTGGAGTCCATTGAATTGGGCGCTAGGGAACAGGAGCTACAAACAGCAGAGGTAGTTGAATTGTTCAAAATTTCTTTTCTAAATACACATACTGTATGCTGTGATTTGTGATGAGTGCACTTACGCCCTCCCTTCTACCTTTGGCATTATAAAGAATTCTGTTTTTTTGTATTGTTTTCTAAGCTCTGAAAAGCCATTTTGTCCATCTGTGTTTTCAGGTAGGATATCAAAAGTCTGTCCTGGCAATAAGTGAAGTTGGCAATGTGCAAACATGCAAAGAGGATGCAGACACCTTTCCAGATGTTTAATGAGTTACCTGCCAAATATTGCGAGTAGAAGCTTCAAGTACTGTAAGCAGTGAGATTATACATAATGTTTCTCTCAAGCATCCATTATATACTTCAAAGATGAACTTTTATCATAAAAAAGTTACAAATTGCTTCTAGGAAAATAAAAGAGGTTACTGTAATATTGTGTCTGTAGATGAGGATTTATAATATGCAAGATATAATTCAAAAATGATTAAATGGTGGGAATCAAAATGTTATAAAGGAAGTATTTTTTATAATGATGAGTAAAAAAATCTAATAATAATAATAATAATAATAATTATTATTATTAAATGAACGGTGCATGACACTTCTTTGTCCAGATGCTTCTCTTCTATAAGTGCTGGATTCTCAGACGCATGTTTGCTGCTCATAAGAGAAGCTACTTACTTGAATCCTGCCTTGGTGATTTATATACTGTACAGTCATGCAGAAATTAACAGCAGCTGTATGGCAATGACAAATTAAATGGCCTTTTGCATTTTCCAGACTTTAAATTGCTAGATGCCACTGATGTTACTATCAGATCAGACGCATATTAATATTCATTACTGAAGAGTTTTCAATGCTTCATCCCGTCAAATGTGGCCAAGTTATTTTAGCACGACTACAATGGTGATTCATTCCAGTTGGATGTAGCTGTTTTGACAATAGACTCAGTACATAGTCCTTGCGAACAACAAGAAACCACAAGAAGAGCCAATTACTGTTTTGATTCATATTGTAAATGGTTCTCTGTAGCTCCTATGATTCATACTTTTATTCTTTGTGTCCGATTTTGTGAAGACTGGCCAGTTTTAGATGAGCTGTCACTTTGGGATTAAGGGTGGAGAGATGAACAGTTACAAAATGGTAGATGGTTTTGCATCACTTCTTGTGTCTAGCTGATCACAGAATAAGAGCGACAGAGAGCGTGAAGTTAAGACAGATTCAAAGTAGAAGGACTCAATGAGTATAAAAGCTTGGATATATTCCACCCCTGGTCTCTCTCAGTTTTCAGAGTAAGATACAGGTAATACACAGATACAGATAATAACCTCCGTAACCTTTAAGAAGACCAGGATATTTCGTTTTGCTTCATTTGAGAGTGCAGGCTATATTTAACAAGTTACATAAAATGGAATAAAATGCAAATGTGTGTTCTGTCATCATCAGGCTGCTTTGCTGATGAAACAGTTCATTCAAATCTGTAAAACTTCTGCGTCCAGCTCCTCTAGGGCTCCTCCCCCAGCCTGACAAACACCGAGACATTTTCACAATCTCAATAATTCTCCGTAAGCAATGTGCTCTAATCTCATGTCGACATGTTTGCACTCAGTAAAAACTGTTCCTCGGCATGGCGGCCACTTCTCTGCACAATTCATGGAGCCGGACGTCCTGTAAACAAACGTAAAAGGTCCCGCAGAAAATAAATATATCTACTGCGTCTGTAAGAGGCCCACCTGTAGTCATTTTCATATTGCGCTTCCAGGGTGTATATCCGTTGTCACTTGGACGTGTGTGGGACTGTCTTGGGATTCTCCTATGTTTGGATATATTTCCTCCTGCGGTTTAGGTGGATTGTTGACTTGAAATCACCCGTATCTGACTGTGTGAAGGATGCGTTTGTGTCTGCAATGCGCTGGCAAACTGTCTACGCTGTACCCCTGTTGTAAAGTGGGATAAATGATTATTGAAAATGGGTGCATAAATATGAAAATATGCTTATATGTACAAGATCTCAATCCGAAATAGGGCACCTGGGGATATTTACATCGCCAGCTGGGGAGGACGCGCAAACGAGGAGCAATGTCTTTTTGTTAATATGTATTTTCTCCTGGATCCCGTAGCCATTAAAAGCCCAGAGTAATATCATTGATAATCCGAGTTAAAATGGTGCTCTGTCTAATGATGGATACGCCAGTTTGAGAGGAGCCATTACCTGCTCTCGTTGCTCTGATGCTCATATGTTTAATGACCATTTTCAGCTCCATCAGGTTGGAGCCCTACTGGGTTTCTGCTTCTTGAGAGACAAAACAATAAAACAAGATGAGGCAATTTTTTTTCGAACCATTCTCAACATGTTGCCATCTTGCCATGTTTTTCCGTATGCTTTTGCAATGTTTATTTTTCCATCAACCTTTTAGATTGGTGTCAAATGCAACTTGCAACCTAGGAATCATTCACATTATGGAGTTCTTTATGTGGTTAAACAGCTGATAATGAATCAGGCCCAGCTTTGAGCTGAGATATAAAAATATTAAATCAGGGGTGGCCAATCTTATCCGCAAAGGGCTGGTGTGTATGCGGGTTTTTGCTGCAACTCCCTAATTAGATTACTAATTAGAGGACTGATTGGCTGAAGAGTCCTCACACCTGGGTTTGGACAGTTGACCTACAGGTTATCCAAAAAACCTGCATACACACCAACCCTTTTCGAATAAGACTGGCCACCTCAGTATTACATGTTTTTTTTTAGAGCAGAGAATATCCTTTAAATTGTTTCCTCACATTGCGAGATGAGCCTCAAAAGGATACGGGCCCAATGTTGTTCAGAAATCCTTAAACCGGATGTGACCCGGTGTCTTTTTGCACAATGGACCAATACTGGTCCAAATCCACTTTCTGAATCTGAAACAGGTAAGGGTCACATATGGTTTACATTGAATGTTACCAAATCTGGCCAGTATTTGCACCAGTGTCAGAAGGTAAGTGCAGAGAGGGGATCCCTGGTAAGTGGCTCAGTGGGCTGATCTGCAGCGATTTCGGATCATTTGGCCTGGATCCGGTTCAGGTTCATTTAGCTGGAAGGATCTTTATCTATCCGGGCGCTAGGAATATGTTTTAAATTTTATTTCTTTATAAAACTGGAATGCTGTCGTCAAAAACTGGAATGTTGTCGTTTACCAATCCTACATTCAGCCCTGTGGCCTCCTGGAATGTAGAGGCATGTTTTCTCATTATTTATTCAAGGCCTCAAAACGGGTGCTTTGCAAACAGAGTCTCTATTTGTCCACATGTACTCATTCAGACGTCTTTTTACAAAGAGGGCCAAAAGCATCTGGTTGTACTGTGTTGTGTTTTTAACAGTTTGGGGTGTGCAACAGACGCTTAAGATTCAATGTGTTAAACTTGCTATTGTTATACCTGTAATGATTTGTACTGTCAAACATATAAAAGAACATGCAGCACAAGATTATTCAATGTTGAGGTTTCATAGATGCATATGAAAGACATTGCAATTGTTACAGTACAGTCAGAGTAATATTCAGGGAGATACTAAATGAGCAGAGCAATCATTTGCCCTCATCGTTAATGTCAGCAGTTCTCACCTCAGCAGAAAATCAGTGTTTACTTCTGGTCAGCGCTATGCATCTCCACATGCAGCACTAACAATGCGTGCAGACACCTTTGACCCACAGCTATTTCCTGTTGTGCAGAGTATTCTGTTTATGTAAACCCACATGATGAGTCTTCCTGCAAATGAGACTAATTACATCTGACTTCGTGGAGAAGCAGAGAAGACTTTACCTCTGCCCTGACATGCATAATTAACCTAAAGCGGTGTTTCCCTTGATAAACATGAGGAAGTGACCGTATAATTAACCTATGGCTGCTGAGTTCGTGGTTGAACCAGTGGATGAGAACGGGAATAAGGAGTAAGGGTTTGGATAAAGGACTGGGGCAATTCTGGGATTTTTAAGGTGGAAGGCATAAGAGAGAATGTAATTCATACAGAGGGGCCAGGCTTAACATTAGCCAATGATGTGTTTAGAATCAGTCAGTGACCAGGGAGTGGGCACTATGGGGGCCAATCAGCTTTCATCTGGGGCCAGTGCCCCTGTTGCCCCGCCCCTGTACATGCCAATGATCGAGTTTTGGATCCTGGGGAACCCTGGCAAGAGGCATGTGTTTACCTTACCTGCTGAGGTCTGGCCGAATCGCAGCAGAGGTGCTGGACCTGAGTGTGAGGGTTCACCGTGGACACCAGCTCCAGAGATGACCGGCCTGTTGAAGCGTTGCGGTAGTGGGTTCCAAAGAGTGGCCTGTAGTGCCTTACCAGAAGCAGATGAGATGGTTCTCACCTCGGCGTAATTTCGCCTTATCCCTACCCTGGAAATGATCATCCCAACTGGTTAATAAACCCGATAAGCCCCCCCCCCCCCCCCCCAGCAGTCAGCCCAGCTTGGTTCCGAGTTTCTATAGGAAATCAATGCTGTTTTCATTCGGCTGAAGTGGAGACTGACTAACCGTACTCCAGCAGTGATAAACATCCAAAGGATAACAAATGTGAAACAATCTCAGACGGATAGCTTTTGGGTTCCTCCATAATAGGATCCGAGGAAAGCTGTGCTGAATGGGCTTCAGAATGTTTAATACATTTTGGAATGACAAGGTCAGGCAAAGGTGGTGCAGAAATGGCGAGGCCACTAGGTGCTTCCCGCTCATGGCTCTCTCTGCTGCTCAGGAGGGACGCTGCATCTTTTACTCAGAAAATTATCTCAGTGACTGAATTATTTCCCTTAAGATTGCCTTAGGAGCAATAAATGATATAAAAAGCGTTTCAAAATCAGTAAGTCACATTATAAGCAAAAAGTACTGAATATATGATTAGTAGTGCAGAAACAGAGAGCTTGCCTCTGTAGAGCTTGATATAAGACAATGCTTGCATTATATATAATATTAAATGCTGCTGAATTGTCTGCGGTTCACAAAAATAATTTCCCACTATAATATTTCAAGGCTGAAGGCATAAGGCTCATCTTTCGGTGGTGGTGACATCATTTTAATGTCCCAAATAAATAGATGGAATCGACTATAGTCTTAAAAAAAGAATACATAACACAAGGGACAAAACCCTGCATTAATAAATATACCTTTCCCTGCCCAGCGTGAGCATAAACACTTTTGGATCGATTCTAATGTTCACCATATTCTGGTAAGGAGTGATTGTAAAACTAATTTAGGCAGTCCCTGGGTTACCAATGTCTGTCTTACGGAAAACTTGGAGTTGTGAACGGACTGCCATTGTAGCTGTTATTTTAAAGATTTGATGTAAATACAATGGTTGATGCTAACAAAATCATTGCGCAGCTTCAGCGGTTCGTTGACTCCAGGTACAGAACTGTATGTTGCTACTTTTATTACTACTGTATAATAACAGAGCCAATTCAGAACCTGGGGGCTGCCTGTATCGTATAATGTATAGGTATAAAAACAAAGGTAATATGTTGGTGGTCGAAGTTCTACTGCAGTTGTAGGATTTCGGGGCTGGTGTGCAGTTCAGAGGGTTTGGTTGCAATGTCTGAGGTTGGAAGGTCACTAGTTCAGTCCCAGAGTGGGAAGTGTGATTTTGATGTCGGGGCCCCTGAGCGAGGTCCTTAACCCCAATAGGATAAAAATTTGATAAAAGCATCTACTAAATAAATAAAATGTGGTGATGTAATCTGCAGGTTGTTATGACACTTTCCCGAGTACCTCCCCCCATCTTTGTCTCAGGTTTTCTCTTTGTAGAAATCCATACTGCTATGAATTAGTAAAGAAATTCTAGTGCCTAAGAGGTTTTTCCCCATTCCAGAGACGACAAGCATCCATCAATGGACACTGTTGGACCCCCCCCAGCCAGGCCACGCGGCTGGGGACCTGGCAGTCTAAGCCGTCCGTATATCTGCCTGCGAATGAGGGTGCCTGGATGGTGCCGTCATAACTGCCTGGACATGTGACCATTCAAATAACCCCAGCAGGTCGCTGCTGTTGTACCGAGCAAAAAAGACCTTAATCTGATCACTTTTACTGAGCTTTCTTACTGGGAAATTTATGAAAAGTTCTGCAGACGTCTCCAGCATCAGATAAGAAAAAATGAAATGTTTTGCCCTAGCCACAAGGATCCAGAT
The DNA here is from genome assembly GCA_019775915.2 of Cyphomyrus plagiostoma. Lineage (NCBI taxonomy): Eukaryota > Metazoa > Chordata > Actinopteri > Osteoglossiformes > Mormyridae > Cyphomyrus > Cyphomyrus plagiostoma. The sequence goes on from JABFEA020000050.1 coordinate 14,279,946, forward strand.
TTTATTATTAAATCAAATCAAGTTCTCCTTTGAATTTTCTTTCGCCTGAAACAGCAAACTGAGTGATGTTTAAGAGTTCTGGCAAAGGCCGTAGTGTTAAAAAATGCAATATGAAGGACAGGATTCAAAGTATGTTGCCATTGTGGTATGAGGAAGCAAGACAGGCAAATCTCAGAAGATTATGGGATGTGAGTCATCGCACTAGGGAATGGGAAGGAGAAAAAAGGACAGCAGTGTTACCCCGATGCCGTCCTGGCAGTGTACCTGTGTGTCTTAAAGCTTGGGGGGTGCTTGTATACTGCAGGGTGAGGGTGTGGGGGGCATCCATACCCTTGTAAGAATAATAAAATCAGATCTTTCCCCCTTAGACACGTGTGTAAATGAGGTCATTGGGGTCCTCACTAGGCTTTTATAGAGCAGTTCTAGAGGGTACTGGGGGGGGGGGGGGCAGAAGGTGAAGGGGCTGGGGAGATATGGTGCCATTCCGCTACAACGATAGGTTCCTGTGTAGCGCGCTAGCGTGCATCATGCTGCAAGGGGCGCCGTCAGCACTCTCCCGAGAGAGATCCACTCAGGTGGCAAACGGAATTACAGCTGGCTTGCTTTATTTGCCTTCTATCAATCAGGACTTAGCACAACTGGGCAGCATATCTCACAGGTGTCAGAAACACAGGCTGGCAGACACTGAGTCAGACCCTGGAGAAGGGTACTTAGCCTAAATTGTTTCAATAAAACATCAAGCATTAGAGATGGATAAAAAAATAAACAACTATGATATTTATGTAATAAGTCACATGCACATCTGTGATCCATGAATGTTTTAAGATTCATGAAGAATATAATTTATGGACATCGCAGCGTATCTTTCCATGCAAATGTGCTTCATGGACCCTTGCACATATAACGGCACGAATCCTGTCATGTCTGCGAAATACTGACATCCATCCGCAGTGAATATTACTGTAAGGCGGAGTACCATAAATAACGACGACAGAAGCGATCAGCCACACGCTGCCCTGGGACACCCCCCAGATGGATTCCTCATGCCTCCCTTTCCGTCTCCGAGCGAAAGCTGCGCGCGCCGCCCCGATCCGCGACACACGCGAGCCCTCTAGCGTCACAGCGGCTCAGTCTGCCTAACGTGGGAAGTGTCATTTACCGGGAAACTTTTCCACAAAATACAGCGTTACCGGAGGCTACGTGTACGTGGCGAGCGTGTTTATGAAGGGCACGCCGAAGTAGTAACGGAGCACGAAGGGCAGGAGCGGAAAGAACGAGGCCTGAGCCGGGAGACTGACATTTCCGCAGATTTTTATTTGGGAGCGGGAGAAGAGAGCGATCGATGTCAGCTCGGGCGAAGCTGTCACGGCCCGGAACCATTATAAGCGTCAGGCTCTGACAGCGCACTTTTAAACAAATGTTGTCAAGGGCTCTGCCTGTGAGAATACAGCTAATCCCACGTCATGCTGCTTCCTGCGGTCGCGCAGCCTCGGGGGCAAGCGCGCGACATAATAAACCGGAGCTCATATGCCAGTCAGACCTGGCATTACGCGCTGCTTCCATTCGCATGCACTTTGTCATATATTGGGGTGAACAGCATGTTTGTGAATAACTTAGAATAGTTCATGAATATTTTAACAAATATGTATTAAACGTATTAGCTACGAGAAAAATGACTGGGTATTTGATTTACTGGGTAATAATGAGAACATATGATATAAACCAATGAATGGAGGATTCTCTCCCAGAATGCACCGGGAATGGGACTCACTTTGGGGGGGGGGGGGGGCTGAATGAGCTTCTCTGTATGTTAGTTTATTAGCTATTATACATATTTATGATCACAATCTTAAAAATGCAGTATGTTCATTAGTCGGCATATTGAGCTATCATTTAAAAAATAGAGAATAGACTGAAAAAATGTTATTTAAAAAATATTTATATTTGACATGATTATTGCACTTATCACATGGTTAAACAGTATTTGATTTTTTAAAAACATGTAAGTGAAAATTAATAATGTATGAAAATGGCTTTCTGTTGAAACACAAGTAAACCCCACTAGATTCAGTTAACAAGCACAAATATAGATGTGAGACTTGGCAGCGAAAAACTGGGGGGTTGAAGCAGCGGTGTGTTTTATAAGACCTGCAAAATATTTAAAAGGTACCAAGGTGCTGACCAGCAGAAATATGATAACACTGGTTGACGTCTTGGGGTAGCAGATCACTATGGTGATTCGTTCTCATTTGTGACTCCATTTGAACATAACCCAGGACCAAGCAGCAAACAGACAAGTATGCTAAATGTAAGATTATGATTCCACTCTGCACCTTACAATAAATCATTAGCTAATTATAATATCTTTGTAGAGGTTCTCCAGATTCAGGTTGGAGGACTGGAGGTGTTGGGGAAGTTACTATGAAAAGTAATCCATTACAGGAAAATTCAGCTCCAGAAAGAACAAATCCAGACCAAGGTTTTGTTTCAACCAACCAGTCTAGACTGTGACTCTCTATACTGAACTGGTTGGTTGAAACAAAACCTTGGTCTGGATTAGTTCTTTGTGGACACAAACTTTCCACCTCTGTCTGTAATGGGTTACTTTTATGAGCAACTTCCCCAGCACTGAGTGCTGGATTTAGGTACTGATACTGGACTTCTGTGCTCCTGTTGCTCCAGTTCAGCTTTTTTCATTCTAGAATCCCAAAGAGACACTGAAAGTCTGATTTTTTAAAGGCTTTGTGTGATACGTTCTGTGCCCGACTACAGCTCAGAGGCCTCTTCCAGAGATAAGTGTTCATAGGTCTGCGCCTCGTCGATATCCTTCATCTTCTCCCACCCCCCGGGCTGCCGTGTCACTTCCTCCAAACCCCATTGAGTCACGCTGTCAGAGGCTTGGCATCATACAGTAGTACACAATGACCACATAAGCTGTTTTGCAGAATGGGGCGTCAGTGCCAGGGGCATTGGTCTGGTAATTATGTGGCATGCATGACACTAGGGCCACCTTGGATGGTTCACAATGAATGTGGCCCAAACTGGGTGAATCTGTGGGAGAATTAACAGAAAACAATTGTAACTGTTTATAAAAAAAAAAAAAAACTTTTGTTTGGTTATCGCCTGGCCGTTGCACTGAAAATGATTATCAAAAATGGACACAAGCACTTTATCTGTTCAGGCCACACACTGCTCCATATACGTGGGGTATAATTGTATCCGTGATAAACTGACATGTTCCATTGTTTAGTCAGATCGCCTTGCCCCTCCCCGGCATCGCTGTCTCCTGTTGGCTGTGCCAGTGACGGCTGTTGCCCCATCAGCATCTGTGCAGGGACGGCTGCAGAGTGCGTTATTAACTCAGCGGTGGCGTGAGCAGCACCGTACTCACGTGGAGCGGGAGTGACACTGGCGATACTGCGTGCTGTGACGTGGCGTGAGTGTGTCCAGCAGCTCGAGGCCGCACACGCATGCACACACACGGCCAGCTTTGTAATTATATCATTGTGGGGACTCTCCATTTATTTCTATGGGGAAAACTCTAATCCCAATATGACAACCTTAACCCCCACCCTGCTCTACCCTTAACCACTAATTTTTTGGTATTTTAACTTTTTTTGATTGCATTCGCAGATCTTTGTGGGGACCTGAAAAATGGTCCATACGATGTCAAAATTAAAGGTTTTATAACATTGTGGGGGACATTTGGTCAAAAATACAAACGTAGCAGCCAGTAGCTAATGAAAATCGAGGAGGTATGAAAATAACATGTTGTACAATATATACAATTAGTATAAGTGTATTTGTTCTTCAGTAGTTACTGAGTAACTCCTAAGTATTTGTGTAAAGTGCTACCCCTCTATGGATTTACATCCATACATTTTCTGTAACTGCTCTGCTTGTCCTATTAAGGGTGACAGGAGTCCAGAGCCTATGGTTACAAGGCAAGGACCAGCCCAGGACGGGGCACAAACCCATCACAGGGCACCCTCACACCATCAACATGACATGGGTACTGTGGAGAAAACCCCATGATGACATGGGAAGAACATGCAAACCCCATACACATGGAGACATAATGGAGACTCGAACCCAGGTCCCAAAGGAGTGAGGCAGCAGCGCTAATCACGGCATCACCATACCACCCCCGCTATGGATTTTGTTGTTGTTGTTGATGATGATGATAACGTTGATGAAGATGACGACGATGACAATGTCTAAGCTCATAGTTCATAGTTACAGTGACTCCTGTGACCACTAAGGTTCGGGCAACGCTGCATGAAGACACTTGGATAATACTGAATAATCCAGAATTAAGCAATTATGCGGTATTTTTTCACATTTTAAAACCACGGATGATTAGCAAAGCCGAGATCTCCTAATTCCTCATAACATTTCTCATTTTCTATGAATTATGCATTGCATTTATGCCAATGGTGTGGAGGCTATGCTAATTAAAAATGTCAGATTCTGTATGTTCATTAATAATGTTGCGTGAGCAATTGGTCTGAATTGTCTTCAGAAAATTACAATTCACAATACCAACATAACATATTCAGTAATTACTTAGTTCTTTTTCTGAAGCATATTTTAGGATTATCACTATGCTAATATTCCTGGATAAGCAGCTAAAATATGGCTGGATGGATTGATGAATGGAGGCATAATGCTAATATGTTAATATCTTTTATAATGATGAGGATGCATAGCAAATACTGCCACACTGAAAAAGCAGTGTTCCATGTTTAATTGTTCAATGATTTTTGTGAAATTTAGACAAATATCTGCTACTTGATTTTCGTTATTGAAAAAATACACATTAGGTCTTATACGAGATTTTGTACCTTCAAATTTATTCTAGATCCATCCACGCCTGCTAACCACTGTGCCGCCATGCCAATATCTGCTGGACGTGTGTGGATGTTAATGTACTGCACTGAGAATCTGGTTGTCTTCTACCTTTGAAGTGACTGACTCCTATATGTGATGGTCCATGAGCACAGAGGCTGAATGGTTTGGAGAAAAAGCCTCTTCTGGTGTACAAATCCATCTGATGAAGCGAAATCCAGGTCTGTATGTTGACCTAGATAGTAAAGACACAGTACAGGCATGTTATTAGTGAGTGATTTCTAGCTGTGCAGTATAAGCATTGGGCTAAAACCACTGAGTTCTGAAGAACCATAGTAAAATTAATCAAGTTCTGGTAAAAATCGCAGTATGCATGCCTGTGATTTACGCAATCCACTACCGCCTCCCACTGACTTTACTGTTATATAAAGTCGCATTCATAATTAATTCATTTTTGAAAAAAGGTGATAAATAAAACTTGAAAAGACTGTGTCTCTCTGTGGTGACTAACATGCTGTTCGATCATTTCCAAGAACTCACTTGTGCAGGATATTCAAGTGGCATTTGTTCTGGGCAGGCTACAAAAGTGCATAAAATGCACAGGAAAGTTTTTAATGCATGGTAATAACTGAGTTCTGACCCAGCTCGTCTTTGTAGTCCGGTCCGAATGTGGCACAATGCCCTCCAATGGCATGATTTAAGTACTGTCGGTTCTTTATTTGAAATTTTTTTTGGGGGCAATGCTATTGTATTTCATGCATAAATATGCAGTACAAGTTAAAAGGCCTAAAATTTATGCTGACACAGTAAGTCTTTTTATTAACAAACAGCACTTAGGCATTAGATACAAGGAGAATTTAGTAATGCACAGATGACAACTTAACCCTAATCCAAAACATATGCTTTAAAAATGGACTAAGCCTTTTTAATATACTTAATATCTTCATTTGGGATCCTTAAGGTTTCAAAGCCTTAGTTCTTGTATTCCAATCTAAATGATAACCCTTAAGCCTCTGAATATTTGGGTAATTACGTATAAAGCCATTCAGTGTTTTCTGAAACTCTCTGCAACGGAGATAATTACTCCATGTGTCTTATTTGTTTAAGATGTGTTTAGAACCCAAAGCAGGTAATATCTGATAGTTCCCTGGATTACCCATATTATCCACCATCTTTAGCCCAGTGAGAGCTAGGCAGCTTGTATGAGGGCTAAAGCTGTTTTATAATTCGTATGCATATGCCTACGGGGAAGGTGTGTGGCTTCGTGGGTTAGGCCTCTGTATCTGTCATCAGAAGATTGTCAGTTTGAATCCCATCCTTCTCAGAATAGTTACATCTCCATAGCACCTTAAGCAAGGCCCTCGACCCCCCTGAAATACTCTGGAGGTGCTGGATAAACGACTGTCCTGCGCTCAGGGCACAAGCTTTACTGTCTCTCTGTCACTCACACACACGCATATAATATGAACAGTTACACTTCACTTGAGGCAGCACAAATAATGCAGTATTGCGAATTTATGCCATTACTTATGTATTAATTGATTTCATGTTTGTTCCTGCTTAATTAATAGTGACACATATTTATGTCAAGCAGTTACTATATCTGTTAATTTTGTGAACTTTTGTGAACTAGTGAAGGAACTACTGAAGTAACTAGTGATGAATAACACAAGTGTAATACTGATCTCTGTTATCATTAACGAATCATGATGCATGTTTTATCTCATGTAGCGACTACATTTGTTCACGATTTATACTTCAGTAGGAACAGAGCAATTACTGCGTATTTATGCCCCCTCAAGTAAAGTGTTACATATATAACATATTATATTACATTATTTGTGTGTGTGTGTGTGTGTGTGTGTGTGTGTGTGTGTGTGTGTGTGTGTGTGTGTTACAACAAGCAAACGTGATGGGATATGTGAATAGAAGCATTCCAATGTACTGGTGCAAAAGGTGAATAAAGCATCATGGATTTTCTCTGCAACACAAAATTTACACGACTTCCTCTAGGATCCTCTAGCAGGGCCCTTGCAAACTGCCACAGAGATAATGGCCACAGCGCCTTGGTTCAGATCTCCTTACCGTTGTCTGCATTGCGACAACATGAATCACATTGGAGATCAAAGCCCAGCCTGGTGACAGGCAGATTGTGGAGGCAACCGGCAAGAACAAAGGTATAATGAGCGAAGGCATCGCTTAAAGGGCCGAAGCGGCTGGCTGCCACAGCCTCAGGGCAAGCCAGGCGTCCACAGAACTGCCCCATAGCTTCCAAAATAGGAACCGCTTTGGCTGTTCTTGACTGCGCCAAAAGCAGTAAATGAAAAAAAAAAAAACAAAATAATACCAAGAAAAAATCTCTTCTGTTTGATCAATTCTGCCGCAATGAATGTGAACGGTGGAGATGAAAGCTTTTATGCTGCCTCTACCGCCCCCCATGTCGGCCGCCGCTCGGATCCAAATGCTAACAGGCTCATTAGCACAGGCTGCTCCCACTGCAGGCAGCAACCTTGGCCCCTCAAACCCCAGACCGCTTCTAAATACTGGAACAGAGGAAGGAGAGCAGACTGGCGGAGAGCTCCTGTCCCAGTGCT
>JABFEA020000050.1:14287516-14300900 GCA_019775915.2 Cyphomyrus plagiostoma
CCCCCCCCCCCCCCCCCCCCCCCCCCCCCCCCCCCCCCCCCCCCCCCCCCCCCCCCCGGGTGACAGTAACAGTCGTCAAGCATCACCAGACTCCAGAAAACAAAAGACACATCTGCTATGCTCACACAATATGTTATAATTGTTCTTTTTCAGCATTTTTGGGTGACATGGAGGGGAAGGGGGCATGGCGGTCACTTGGGGCAGTTAGCCCCACCCCATGAGGCAGACACTGGGGAGGGCAGTGAGTATATCCCATGCCACAAGTGTTTGGAGTCGGGCAACTCTTAACAGGTGGAGAATCTGAATCAAGGATCTGCTGTAAGCCTCTCCTCTGCCTTTCTGTGTTTTCATTCTGCCTGTTGTGCAACTGCCAGTCTAGATGTGATGAAGTGCACGTCTGAGCACCATATTGACAAGCAGAAACCGCGTCAGATGTGTCACGGTGACTAATGTCCGCCCTGCTCTGCTCTTACCGCTAATGCTCGTCTCTCCAGTTATACACAGCTGCTGAGATGGTGCATTTACTTCACTCACAGTCACAATTAGCTAGAGGCTTAATGTTCCACACTGCTGTCATCCACAGAGCTGGAGTCGTCTCCAGAAGGTGTTCGGGCTAAATGCTCCACTCAAGGACAATGGCGAGACACTCCTGGTGGCAGGCCCAGTTTCGGGTGCACTGCACACCCTGCTGCTTTCCACTATGGTTCATAATTAGATTTGTTTACATTTTCCAGCCTGTCATCTTCTTAGATTGCACTGGCACCCCAGCCCACAGCTGAACATATGGTACTGAGGTCACAGGGTCAGGCCGTCGGAGGTTATACCGTCTCAGGTGGAGCAGATTCACAGCTCCACACTGTGGCCACATCCGTCTTGGCTGTCAGGTCATCTGACATATTCCTGAGACTATTATAGACATGCACTGGAAGATCCAGCCTCGTTGCATTAACTGGCCTTCTCGCAGATGCCAACACCATTGCCAGCATAACAAACATGGCTAATTCCAGCACTGCACCCGTCCAAAAAATACAAGCAGTATATGGGAACATCGCTGGCCACCAGTGACATTTACGGTGATTGGTGTTTGTTTATGTGATGAATATATTTTTCTCCACTGCGGTACGGGATGCAAAGATTAGTGACATTTAGTTTGCCCTTTGATTTCCCCCATTCAGCTCAACGTACTCAATCTCTGGCTGTCGGTTTTGAGATACAGTGCAGCAAAAAGTAGAAATTCCAGGCAAAAACTACAGAATTTTCACGGCCCCCTATGAATTTATTCTGTTGTTTTGCAATTTCCTTTCTGCCCAACTGAGCCAAACTTATGATTATGTGTTGTTGGAGTTTGCTGTGAAGATAATGAAGCATATTGGTGGAAGAACAGCTCTGAATGCCAGCTGCATTAAATAAACCAAAGCAGCAAGAATTCAACTTCCACAGTCTTATTTGAATATCAGGGATCCTTCACCCTAATTGACATCACAGAATGGTTGATATATAGTCAGTCACTCTGGGTTTAAACGTAGAACTTATGATAAAGCCATCTCTTTCACTCAATCCCACACCTCATCACGGCGGATATGACTCGCAGCTCCCCTCCGTTGCTGGGATAATGGGCCGTTCCAGCGGTTCATTTTCCAAAGCAGAAATGCAGATCGGGTCCATTAGCGACCGCTTAATGCCCAGTCTGGTGACCTAAACTTCAAGACCTACCTCTGTGGGAAAGTGAAACATTATTTTGTGCCGAACAAAAATCTAATAAAGACAGCTGGTGTGTGGATGTGCCACAGCAACACAGGAGAGAAGCTGGGACAGTCTCATGCATTTACCACAAAATTCTCATTTTTTTCCTCCAGTAATGAGGTGAACTTGTGCCACTCTAAATTGTTTCACACAAGACTCAACAAAATAGCAATGAAAGGCATTTTTAATGGTTCCCAGTCCACTGAATTAAAATGGAACTTTCTGGAAGGTTGTTTCCTAATATGGCCCTGATCCCTGGTAGGAAAGGACAAATGAATACTTGTGCCTGACGGGGGCTGCTGCTTATGAAAAATCCAACAGCACTGTGTCACATAGATGGCCTGCGACTGGGGTCAGAAGCCAGGTTGGATTGTTGAATTCCATGTATGTTTTCATGAAGGCACCTCAGAGCTAAATCTCAGACCATGCAGATTTGCAGGCAGATCAATGGGAGACCCAACAGGCAAAAAAAAGGCACTGCAGACAGCTGGTGGTTAGCTTGGAACAGACCAGCCTTTTTGGATTCAGAAGCTGGGCTGAGAACAGACAGATTGCAGAAATCGCTTGGTCTTACTGAAGTCTGGGCCATGAACGTGGCATAGCCATAACTGTCCTATCTGTCTGTAGGAACTACTCATCTTCCATCATTCTTGTTTAAGCAAACTTCAGATGTGTTTCACTTTATTTTTGACTTATTGGGCAAAGGATACTGAGCACAGCGTGGCGTTCAATCAAATGGCAGTTTAAGAGACAGGGTGTGTCAATTAGCAGAGAATAAGCCCAACTTTCAGATTGTTGTAGATCATCGTTTTTCCGCAATGGGTGCTTGGGCATTTAAGGTCGCTGTCCCCAAGCTATGGAATTCCCTCCCCCAAAGCCTCCATGTAACTACTTCTCTCCCCCTGTTCAAATCTCAGCTCAAGTCCCCCTCCTCTCTCTCTCTGCTACCTGTCCTTTCCTGATCATTGACTGTCATTGTGTCCATTCCCTATTACTATGGTTTGAGTTATTATTTGGGTTCTCTGTGATTTTTTTTTATCTTTTCCATCTTTTATTTGTAGTTATTACTATTTGCTACTTATTTCCTCTGTGAAGCGCCCCTGTGTGGATTAAAGGTGCTATATAAATTAGAATCATTGCAGTCATTGTTTTAAATTAGCAGGTCAAGTAATTACCATTGTTCAATAAACTTCAAAAAATACTTATATCAATATGCGGTAAATAGCAAATGTGGCAAATTGCTCTACACAAATACATCACTAACTAATGCGGCTATTTCACGTCTTTTACAGCATATGGTTTAATATAATTCTAGTTACTAGCTGAATTGTTAAATATTCATGAGTGGAGAAGTTTCTTGCATGAATGTTGGTAATTCACTTTACATGTAGTAGCAGAACAATTAGCAACTATGCTAACAATTAGAAGTAGGGACTTGAGTCACTGACCAATGACTTGACTCAGATTCAAGTCACAAATTTGATGACTTGTGACAACTCAGCTGAACTGAAGACTCAGACTTGACTGTATCTTGTCAAATGACTCGAGACTTGGACCCGACTTGGACCCTTTGACTTGAGGAGACTTGAGGTTATAGTCCCCCTCTGGATACCATACCGTTAATTTTATAATTTCAGTGTGTATTAATTCTATCCTGTCTGCAATTTCAATGAGCTGAATGTAGGGTCACCTGAGATAGTTAATTGGAAAGATGCATCACTCCATGCATATACAAGGGCATAAAACTGTGGTAGGACAACCATGATATAGGGAAGACACTCTTTTTAACCTATCTCTGCCTGTAAAGAATGCATCCTACAGTGTACTGTGGTAGAGTTTTGCTACAACAAGTTTTAATCACTAAAGGTAAAAAAGACATAGGTGCACACTCCATTTGCACGACTAGCAACTCGACTTAGACTCAAGTCTCAACTTTCATTACTTGTGATTTTACAGTAAATATGATGGAAAGACTTGGACTTGACTTGGACTTGAAGGCAAATTACTCAAAACTTGACTCAGACTTACCAAGGAATACTCCCATCCTGGCTAACAACTATAAAATGGAGAATTTTTTTAGTCAAAGAGTTTACCTGCTATTAAAAAGGGGGACTACATATATCACCTTGCCTCATCAGATGTATAAATCATTGGGGAAGCCTGGATTACTTTCTTTGCTTATTTTTCATTGCTTTCACTTCTCTATTGACATCACCAAAATTATTGAGCCTTGTCATCTGTGTCATGCCCCCACATGCGGGACCAAGCGGGAACACAGCGTAGCGCTTGATTAGCGGACTTACAAAAGAGACCAGCCCACGAGGACACGTTGAGAAGTATTGTGCCAATGACTTTGAGCTATACTGAGCGTTTCTTTGTCTCTCGTCTACCCGAGTTCCCTCGCCTGATCTGTTTACCCAATCTGTTCCTTCCTTTCCTTCCCCAGACCAGCTCCCGTACCTGACCCGCTTCCCTCGCCATGCCCTGCTCGTCACGTCTCCCCTTCCCTGTGTGGTCGTGTCCCATGTCTACCTGTAGGACGGATACCCTGGCTTCAGACCCTTGCTCTCCCTCAACGACCCAGCTTCAGGATCTCCCTTGTCTGTACCTTTGCCAAGCCCGAATCTTTAAAACCTGCGTTTACCCACATTTCAGGAAGCGTGTCTCTCTGCTCAGGCGATCGCCACAATTTTGATTTTCAGAAACACGGCCTATTTACATGACCACACTTGAAGGACCCAGATTCTAACTCATGACTGAAAGTCCAATCTTTGACGACTGAAATCTGAATTATAATCTGAGTAAATTACACACACTGAAGAATCCAACACACCACGAAACATTCATTTGGGAAGCCTAAAGACAGAAAATATCTATTAATTTAAAGAAATAACAAATATTTACCTGATACTAACCTGCAGAATTTGAAAGATGCTTGTTTCAAAGATTGAAATTTCCATAATTCCATTTTAAATAGTCAAATATGCGAACATCAGTGGGATAAGAGAATACCCAGGAGATCTCAGAAACAGATGCAGGGATATTAGATAGTTGACACTGAATTTTAATCTTAAGCATCTACATCTTTCTAGATTCTAGAGTTTCTAGAGGTAGACAGTGATGTTCTGCACTGGCAGCACTCTTGGTTATTGGGCCTCTAGGTGGCGCTGCACACCCCATCGTCTTTACAGAATCCCTCAGCTCCCACATGTTGAGTCGCTTGACTGGAGGTCCAAATGTAGGTACCACTGCCGGCTTATGCCGAATCCACTGCATCACCACAGAGACCTGAAATCTGAGCTTGGCAGCATCCGTCACGCGTCGTGCCCAGCAGCAATCCACAGGCTGCGCGGAGCGGAGCCACATCAGCTAAATCCAGCCATAATTAGAATCCAGAAAGAACGGCTTTATGGCTGCCACTATCCATCGTGAAACGTTTTCACAGGGAAAGCAGCCATGCTGAAAATATCAAAAAATCTACAAATGTCCAGTAAAGATGAAAGCAAAATTATATTATTTCCATGTAGACATAAATAAATAGCTATATAAAAGAGTTTACATGACAATATGGCAGCAATTTAATTCTACTAAACATAATTAATTCATGTTTAGTCCATTTGCTAGGTATCTTGGGTCCCAGGGATAGGCAGCCCTGCCCCTTTATGCTGGTATCCGGCAGGTTTTCCATCCTAACTGGTCTTTGATGAGCCCCACCTTATAGTAACTCATGGATGTAAAACCTGCTGGATACTGGCACTCCAGGATCAGGACTCCCTAACCTGCTTTGGACTTCTGACTGAATTCATGACTCAGTGCTAGCAGGTCAGGGAACTGTTTGCTATAAGAAATATGTAAAAACTGAAAACTATATACACTTTTTCTATAGGTGGTTTAACACAAATTTACATTTACATTTCAATACATTGAGAAGATACTTTTGCTAAAGAAAATAAATAGTACATAACAAACTGCCAAAAACTGTCAAAAACTCATCTAGGCATAAGTACAGCTAGGCTGAGCATCTCATGAATGTCCAGTTACAAGAGGAAGCAGTATCCCAATGAGAGCTGTACCAGAGAAACCCAGTGAGAGCTATACCAGAGTAACCCAGAGAGAGCTATACCAGAGTAACCCAGCAAGAGCTATACCACAGTATTCCAGTGAGAGTTATACCAGAGTATTCCAGCAAGAGCTATACCAGAGTATCCCAGGGAAAGCTATACCAGAATATCCCAGCGAGAGCTAAACCACAGTATTCCAGCGAGACCTATACCACAGTATCCCAGGGAGAGCTATACCAGAGTAACCCAGCAAGAGCTATACCACAGTATTCCAGTGAGAGTTATACCACACCTCTGTAACGCAGTAAGAGCCTAAGAAGACAACTGTTTGAATCAACAAGTAAAGTGCAACTCTAAGAACATTCAGGGAGGTGTAGGCTGGTAAAGATGTGGCAGATATGCATGTATTCTCTGAGTGACATACAGGATAAACAACAGACATATTCAAAAACAAATGAGTAGAATAATAAATAAATAAATAAATAAATAAATATGAAAATACAGACTTCCCTGTCTGGCATTCCTGTCCCAGAAATGTACGTAATCCATTGTGCTGCTGCATGAATAATGACTCCCTTGACTGAATAATACAACTCAAGTTTTGGGTTTTGGAGAACCGAGATAAATCAAGTAGCAAAGGAGTGTGTGTGCCTGATTTAGAAGATGGTAATTAAGTCTGTTTGCTAGCTTTGCCGTGCTCAACCATTAAATATTTCAACTGATGGATCTGTTTTCATCAGTTATACAGAGATGCAATATTCACCCCAGTGAGGGCTTTGAGTCAAATCGCATTTTTCAGACAATCCTTTCAAAGGAGATCATTATAAAACACAAAAAATCATATAATCTTCCTTGTTTTAATCTTGGTGATATTACCATTCAGAGCTGGAGTATGTAAGATACAGAAAAGTATAAATAAACGGTACTGACACAAGCCAGGAATTTTAGTGTTGAGCAACAATTAATTTAAGTACCTTTTGCATTTCATATTTGGCACCATACCATTTAACTCCATATGGTAAAGGAAGCTTTATAGTATTGATTGAGGAGAAAATTTAATGAAGTGTAATTAGCATTTTGGGGATTAAGGGAGGTGCATTGTCTGAAGAGCAAAGCCTTGTTTGCACCTCCGGCCATGTTTCAGGAATCCCCAGTGGAGATGGATCCCGCTGCATTCTAACACTTTTTCAATATACAGTAATGTTCAACCCTTTGGATTCAACAAAGCTACTGAACTAACTGTAATCCTGAGTCCATAATTCTAAATTAGAATATTCCTCACAGCTCCATTTTGCACTATGTTACTGTTTAATTATTATTGCTGCCGGAAACCACTGGCCAAAGGAACCCAGGTTTAACTGACACCACTCTTGACCTCTTGGATGAGATCTGGTGGTGTTAGACAAAAGAGCAAAGTATGGGCAGTTATTTGGGTTCTTGCTGCAGAACCTCTCTAAATATCTAGTTTCTAGATTAGGTTGCTTTCTTAATTTCTTTCCTTCATTATGATGAAAGCCGCCATCATTGTCTTATTATCTTATTCTACGTGCCTGGATCAGATAATAGAGGGAACTGACAATCATAAAATCTTTTCGTAAAGAAACGGGCTGCACATTGCTGGAGTGGAGGGATGTAGTGATGATGTTTCATTACTACTTAATGAAATTGACTGGGTCACAATATGTGTGATCCTGCATGTGTGCTCTATTTTGTATGTAAAGTGCCCATTGTGGGCTGTCTTATTTGTGGTTGTAACTTAAAGTGGAATGCATTTTTTGTAATATGATAGGCAAAAAACTGTTAATCATAGGAAAAAAAGCATACATATTTAGGTTCTGAAGTAAATTTTGAGTTTTTATTTGAAAAATCAGTTGATAATGGAGCATCCAAGCAGGATGTAATGTGGTGAGACTGTTGTCTTTGCAGTGCTTTTACACTTATATAATACAAAATCTAAACACTATATATTCTTGATGAAACACAATAATAAAAATGATCATTCAGTTATTACAGTTTATCTGCTATATAATGTGATGTTTGATAAATTCTAAATTATTTAAATTCTGCATCTCCGTAATATCCTTTAGAAATTGTTTTGACTGGAGTTTCACAGAGGGCTTCACAAAACTCAACAAATGGTGGCAGGATTAAGATCAAAAGCAAAACATTTAAACCAAAGTACTCTAAATATCTTTCTATATAAAACTTGTAACAATGATCACTTTAAGCTATGTAAATGGAGAGATTACATTTCAAACATTATGTATCCAAGAGGGAATACCAAGCGTGATGACTGTAGTGCAGCTCGTACTCTGGAAATTCCAGAACATTTGGTAAGTCTTCAGAGAGATTACATTTTTCTTACAATAGTATTTCCTCAATAAAACATTAATGACAAATTTATTGTTTAATACAAGTCTATAAATTTATTGTTTAATACGAGTCTGTAAAATTTATTGTTTAATATGAGTTTGAATGGATGGGCCTGCAAGGCATCTCAGAAAAGCAACGATAGCTATGCAAATGAAAATATATAAACATTTGGTCTCTTTTAATTAAAGCTGCACTAAAATTAGACCTGTGTCGATTGAAGTTACAGAAATGCTGGGGTGTTGTTTAACTGTACTGAGAAACAAAAAAAAAAACACAACAGTACAACTGAATAGATCAAAATAACATACACCGGGGGAGTTGTTAAATAATGCAGCAAAGATGAAAGCTGAATTTATTTTATATATTTTTTTATTTATATGAATTTATAAGGCTGTTGATTAAAATAAGAAAGAACAGCAGTGTGCTGATTCAGGCTGAGATACTGTGAGGCAGTCTGAGGTGTTGATTAAAATGACACAAAACTGAATACCATTAGGGTTGCAGGACGTGACTTTAAATTGCTTTGATACAATGGCCTACATACCAACTTTTTATACATTTAAAAATACTAAATGCCATGCTTCTCTTCTCACTTGTTTCTCTCATCGTCTGTCTTGCCACAGTGCAATAAATCGAACTTAATCTAGGTGAACACATTTTTTTTTGGGGGGGGGGGGGCAATTATTCTGTCAAAACTGTCAAAAGTTATAGGAAATTGGCTGGCAGAGTGATTTGTCCTGCATTAGTCTGGGGCTTTTTTTTCCTTCTGACTCATGTTACCGATGCCTGGAAATGCTTTGTAATGAATTTTGCCCATTTCCTGACTGATATTTACAACATCTAACGGAATGGATTATTTCATTTCAGGCTAGACCCTGAAGGAACACACGACATGGACCCAGTGCAACCCTGGTACCCACGTTTGGAGATGGGGGATACGTAGCAGGGACCTGCGGGTATGCAGGTCTTCCACAGGCCTGCGCTGGACTCCATCTCATTGCAAAAGACCTGCCGGAATGCTTGGGGCTCTGTGGATAACACCCATAATCTAAACCTATAGCTGTTGGTTCGGAGGGTTTGTGACTCATTGTGTTGGGACCCTGTGTCTGTGATCAGAAGGTCACCAGTTAAAGTCCCAGGGTGAGTGCAGTAATTTTACTGTCTGGTCCATCAGCAGGGCCCCTAGTTCCAGGTTACTGCAGGGACTGGCTGACTTTGCTTTCACTCATAAATGCATGCTGCTTTGGGTGAACACATATGCTAAAAAATAAAATGTTGGAAATAACCGTCAGACTGTATATGTACTTCAAAGTTCTCTGGATCATATGTGCGTACATATCAGCAGACACTATGCACTCTATATTTACTGATAGAGTACACACCGCATTGCATGCAATTCTGAGGCCGCTAAGTCCCGATTACAAAACAGACTGCTCAATATATATATATTGCAGCATGCAGTGACAAATATGCATGTATACACAATAAATATGATACCAGACTCTTAGCTAGATGAGGTCATTACTCAGAATCATAAATAACAGTAAAACACAAAGATCAAAAATTATAACAACATTATCTTTATTAAAATATTTCCCCACATGACTACTGCAAATGGTGGGTGGAGGAAGCACCCTTTTAAACAAAGGGAAGGCAATTATAACCTAATGGGAAGAAGGCAAATGGGTGCCTGGGTCTGGCCTGTGCAGAAATGGTGTTTTAAATAAATCTCCTATCTGACTCTGACATCTACAGTAAGAGCAAAACAAGCAGAGAGAAATAAAAACATTTTAAGCGCATAGCCTTCCAGGGCTTTCAGTGAAATAAAAGGCTGCATATAGCATTGCTGACTAGTAATATAACTAATGAAGAGCACATTATAGAGCTAAAGACACCTACTTCAAAACCTGCACACTTTTTTGTCTGATAGGGAACATCTATCAATCTTCTGATCCCACATCAGACACAGACACAAATCACCCATGAATAACCTGACTTTATTATATTGTATGGTTTCGATGATAATGTTTTTATTTCTTTTTTTGGAGGGGGGTATATATTGCTTAGCTGTGTTTATGAGTGTGTGCCTAATGATACATTGGCATCCCATTCAGGTGGTCCCCTGTCTTGTGCCCTGTACTCCACCAGAAGTAAATGAACAAACAAACGAATGAACAAACGAATGAGCGGGCAAATGGACGGACAAACGAACGAACAAATGACGCTTTCATTGATTATGAGTGTGTCTGGTAAAATATATGAAAATGTTATTCCTAGAAATCAAAGTCAGGTAGAAGGGCATGCTTGTGACTGCATGATTATCTTCATTTGTTAAGTGCTGGTTAGGGTGACGGTGGCTGTTTTTCTACCTTTCATTTTTCATCTTTTCTCAGCCTTTTCATCCCTCATTCTTTCTCTGGACCTGCTCTGCTAAAGGCCACCACTTCAGCTGAGATTTCGCATCTTCCTCGAACAATGCCGCTCTTTTACTCATCATCCATCTTTACTCAAAAAATATGAAGAGCACCATTATTTAATTATGTCTCCCAGACCTTAGAAAAAAATAAATGCAAAAGATACGCAAGTACAATTAAGGGAAAAAGCACTCTGTTCTGTACTTTCTTTCTCAGGCACGACTTGCGATTACTTGTATTTTCCACCCACATAGTCATATTGAGGAGTATATTAAAAAGCCTCATGACTTCAGCTTGCTGGCTGCGACACCTCAGGCGTATGGCACGCCAAGGGCAGCCTGAGTCAGGGTCGGGCTGGAAAGGGGTTTGTGTGGGTCTCCTTTATATGTCTGCACGTGTGTGTGGTGGCGGCTACCTTGGAGATGAGGCCTTTAGGATGCATTTGCCGGGAACTGACCAGATTTTACGCTGCATAATGAAAGCCCTTGGTTTAGAAACAGGAATTATGATCTATAATTAATAATAGTAACCCTTTATTCATTCTGCAGGGAAACTTGGAAGATTTCTTGCTTGTGAGATACACAAACATATATACAGGTGACAGCAAGTATTGAGGTCAGAGTACAGTGTCAGCAAGCATCCGGTGCCTCTGGAGAAAGTGGGACTACAAATGATAATATATGGGGTAATTTTATGAGCAATATTGCCAGCAACAGGCAGCCAGGTGAAACACAAGGCAACTAATGAAAGCGAAGGACCGCTGGCAACAACCAATCAGAGAAGTGCGAATCTATTGCCAGAAAGATGGACACCAGAAGGATGGATGCTGAAGCTCCAAGTTGGTCACATTATCGGCTGCTAGTATTCTGATTGGAATAGATTGCACGAAGACAAAAACTGTTCCCGACAATTTTTGTGGCCCATTCTCCATGAGAAAGTGTCCAAGTAATGTTGCTCAGGAACACTGCCAGGCAACATTGCTCAAAAAGTCCCCTGTATAACCTTAAGGTTTTTATTCAAGGGCACAACATGCTCTGCCAGTCACAGGACTTGAACCTTCCAGTTCTGGGCACCGAGCCCCAAAATAAGATCTGAATCATTCATTCCAGCCTGTTGTTCTTGATGAGAACGGAGGCCAGGAGTGGTGAGGCACTTGTTTCAGTGGCAGCTGCCCTACACCTGGAGTGCTTTTCTCACAGTTAGCTTAATGAGCTGATAATTTGCATCTTTGCCCTGGGCGAAGATCGCAGGCAGGTAGGGTGGGTAAGCCCCGTTGGCAGACTGCAGATGAGCTACTCCAGGGTTCTGCCGAGTTACACTAAACCTTTTACTTTGTTTACCGCATCTGAGCATAATCCCATCCAGCACTCAGTTGTTTTTCATCTGTCATTCTTTTTTTTTATTTTTTAAAAAAAGCACAATACCTAAAAGAAATTGCTCTTTAAACATAAAATGCATAGTTGTACATAGATGAGTTTTGAGTTCACTTCAAAATAATAGAAGATTCTTCCCAGCTGTCTTACTTTACTAGTTTCTTAAAGTGCATCTCAATGAACTTGTGGGACTACCAAAGGTCAATTAAAGTTAAGCAGTTCTGTGTTTGTGATGCCGAGGTTGTCTGTTCCAGGACTTACACACTGAACCATAGAGGCTTACGCTGGCTTCCGTAGACAAACACCGAGAGGCATACAGGTCTAGCGGCAGCCCAGACTCCCATTTAAATGCAACACATCCAACGGGCGAGAGTGAAAAACATTTGTTTTTTAAACCTACAACCCCATAAACAGACTTTTAAAAATCACACCATTCTATCAGTGCAGAAAAATAAAGTCACCCCCCCATCCATGTAACTGTTGGGGGTTTGGTTGGCTTTCTACCAACAAAGAAAAAGTAAAACGTTGATTCATCTAATCCTGCCTTTCTGAAACCCTTCCAAACTTACAAGCACATTTTAGTCAATAATGTGAATATTGCATTTCCTTTTGGGAAATTATTGCCTGAAAGTATCAAGGACTTCACGAAGAAAGACAGTTTAGAGGACATCAGCTACAACCAGCAAAACTATGTATGTTCAGAAAGACTAAATTGAAACTGGATTTTTCAGTGAGTGAGATGTGACATGCATACTGGATCAGGCACAAAATAAGATTTTAAAAATTTTAATGAATTTTTATCTGTTTTTAATTTCAGTTCATTTAGGCCATTCTACGTGATTTTGCAAACATATTTATTAAGGAAGTGATGGAAGTACGGTATAATGCAATTTTAGTGATTAATTGCTTAATTTGCATAATTCTATGAGAAGAATTCAGTGAGGCCTTGAACCTATGATCAGGTTCTATGTGATATGTTGTCTTCCGAAATGACCTCATGCACAGCTAACAGTGCTGTTCTCCACTTTAAAGTGACCTTGAACTGATCGAAGTGTAAAGTAACGAAGCACAAATATTTCATCACCATACCTTTGTAGTTTTTTAAAATTTAAGTTGTAGGTTGCTTAGATCAATATATGTATATATGTATAGTACTTTTTACTTGTAAAACTAGCTAAACACTTAAAAAGCCAGGTATTTCATTTTACTTTTATATATATGCAATTATCTAATCAAACCAATCACATGGCAGTTGCTTCAATGTATTTAGGGGTGTGGTCCTGGTCAGGACAATCTCCTGAACTCCAAACTGAATGTCAGAATGGGAATGATTTAAGCATTTTTGAGCGTGGCATGGTTGTTGGTGCCAGACGGGCCAGTCTGAGTATTTCACAATCTGCTCAGTTACTGGGATTTTCAC
>JABFEA020000050.1:14321549-14342535 GCA_019775915.2 Cyphomyrus plagiostoma
TGACTTCTGAGAATCTTAAATTGAGTTGTGGGAGTTTTCTTTGAGATTCTATGTACTTTCACTAAAGCACCCCTTTAGCACTAAAGCACTAAAGCAGTCCGTAAATGCACAGTTTGCGCTCCTTGAATAGAATGTATAGATATGGTTGCTGGGCCTCATAGAGCAGAACACACCAGGATCAACATGAGGTGCAAAGGAACAAAAATAAAACCATAAAAACTCCAGAAGAGTTGCCTTTGGTTTTGCTTGTCCTTGTGTACATGACCTCACAAACGAAGGCATCCATCGTCTCTGGTGCATCAAGGACCCAGAAGGACACCTTAAACACAAGGAGACAAAGGGATGTTGACAGAGTAAGATGGACTGGTTAAAATTGTGTTGATTAATTTTCTGTGTGTACGGCTGTGTGTGTCAGACCAATCAAAGAAGAATTATCTTGAATTGCCTTGAAAGAAGTATCCTGAATTATAACTATCATTACTTGAAATTCCAGACGTAGAATCTTATTTAATGTTGTATTTAGGTGCAAATGCGAAAGTCAAAGGTGCCAACTGTGGTATAAGCAGGTTAATGCACTGCAAGACCTGCAACCAACTCCCCACTGTCGCATGTTGTGTTTTAACTTTCACTTATCGGGTGTTTTAATTGTGCAGTGCAAACTTACCCACTCACACATGCGTGGCCGTATTTGGGACAGGTGGCAGTTTCATGCAGAGAAAAAGAAGAATGAAAATGCAGGTTTTTTTTAGGGAAATATTACTACTTTATGAAATATTGCCCCGCAAGCTTAAAACTGGCTGTTCAGCTTTAATTTGGAGGAGGTGGCGTTAGTGGCATGATGCGGTAGTAAGCGTGGCCCAAAGCCCAGCCACTTTCTGAGGGCACTTTGCTACGCAGCAAATGTTGCTGATTCAAACTCTGCAGTGCCATGGCAGGGCAGGATCCCCGGCAGGCAATACGGGGCCCATCAATAAAGGAATAAATTGCATCAATGGATGTTAACATTTTAAGAAGCTAACTTTGGAGTTACGAGCCACAGTTACTATGATTTAAGCATTCGTTGCTTCCTTGGCTGTGCTGCGGCCCTCTGGAAATTGATTCTCTGTGGTAGTTTTGCCATAAAAGTGAACAAATAAAAATGGAGTGTGAATGCAGTATTTCTAATCATTATTCCTGACTCGCCTGGAGCTCAGGAGTATAGAGTCGTTTAAAATTGACGTGTCCTTGCAAAGTTAATCTATGCTGAGTTCTAAATTGCCAATTTACACTCTTTACAGCAAAATGTTGCATTGTTACACAATTTAAACCTGTCGATTTACATATGAATTATTTCTTTTGCATGTATTTATTATAAATTCAAAGGGCTGTAAATAAGTTTTTCTGTTTATTCATGTACCACAGCTACTGAGATGGTATAGAAAGTAATGAATGATGATTTTAATGACTGCATAATTGTGTTTAACCAACAGTTTGTTCCTGTCTCCAATGAAAAGACCCAGATTAAGACCCACTGTCTAATTCCAGGTTGTTTTCAGTATTAATTCACAAGATTTTGAAGGAGAAGTGCAAATAAAAATAAAACAGGAACGAATAAACAGAAAAATAATGCAAGCATGTGGTGTATTATTGTCTGCTAGCACGTAGATCCAATGGTAAATTTAGCCATAATGCCCCAGATACCTCAGAACAGAGGCAAAGTGTCATAATGCCCCAATTCCAGTAAGTGTTCTCCTTTCACTAATGTGAACAATATTGATTTTCTATAGCATATTTGGAAAGCAGATGTACAGATTCTCAGGGATGATAACTAGCGGAATGCTAATTGCAGCACTGAGAGCATTTAAGAAGCAAAAGGTGAAGATCAGAGAGAATGGTAGCTGGGGAAGATGGAGCGAAATCGTCAGAAGCTTCTTTTATTCCAAGCGTTAGGGATGAATGCAAAGAATGCAGAGAGTATGCGGTGTGACTGAGCTGCCTTCATTTGTGCATACTTTTATTACGCCAAGTGCGTCCATTACCATAATCGCCCATCTGTCACTCGGGCTCAGTTTGTGCTTGACTTTATTTATTTAGTTATATTCTAAATTTAAATTATTGGATTTGATTGAGACTTTGTAAGTAAATTGCAGAGAGAAGGGAGCTCATTGTATTGTGTACGTACCCATGGAGCAGTTGATGCCTAGGAATTGCAAAAAATAAATAAAGTACATGGCAGAGTGGTTAGGATTGATTTATGAGGTTTGATTTTCAGTTGTCAGGTGGGGGTTCTGTCTGTTACTTCAGATTTGTTTCAGATTTCTTTTTTTAAGTAATGTGTATTTTGTGGCAAAAGACCCATGAAACTATATGATCCTATATCACTCATTAAACATCTTAGTTGTTTGCTCACTAATTTGGATGAACTTACAGAAATAATGTGCAGAGTGGTGACCATCCTGAGGTGTCTCTATGCATGCTGGGATTGATTCTGCCACCATTGTTTGCTGCTGCAGATTTCATGGCTGTGTGCTTAATTATACACCTGTACGTCAGCAGTGGGCGTGGCTTATGTGGCCAGCTCCTGTAATCACTATGTGCTGCCCCGATACTTCTGTCTATATAGTTTATGTGAATTGAAAATGCTATTAAATTAAAGTAAGAAAATGAGAATGACAAGCTTTTTTCAATGAACAGGACTGTATTTTTTATCTTAGTGATCTTGATTTTTCTGATAGAAATAAAAGATGTGATACCATGGTTGCGTTCTCGCCTACTTCTCAGCCCTCGTAAAAGTTTTAATCACGGGCCGGTCCGTTTATCAGGCCTGGCGTGTGAGAGATTTCGATCCTTCTGATGGTGACAACCGAGCAGCATTCCCCCGTTATTACTAGTGGACCAAAGGACACCTGCAGTCAACCCAAACGGTGGCGGAGGACCTCTTCAGCTGTGTAACGAGGCCAGAAGATGAGAGTGCAGATAGGGAGTAAGGAAAGAGTATGCTACAGCGCTGTCAGGCTCTTGGGCATTTTTGTGTGACTGGAGACTGATAATGCTGTCCTTCAAAGGGAAGGGTGTTTTTTTTTTTGGCTGAACATCTGTCTTTGACCACCTTGAGCTTTATAGGGGTGTGTACAAGGTGGCTAGACAGTGCCCCCTACAGTTTATAAGAGTATGACATGCACAAAGTGATTTCTCCATTGCTGATCATTAAAAAGAATGCAGGCAAACTTTGGTCTCTAAGAAGTCTTTACTTTTGAATTATTTCTGTAATAACAGTAAAGGGGAGAGTGTAATGTATGAGATGGCTAATTACAGCTTTTTCTCTGTGTCTGCAGAAACATGGTGTTTCCTTGGTTTTGAATATAGTAAATTCACCCTTTAAATCACCTCAGTTAATGTGCAGCAGCACTTTGCCGGCCTCTGAGAGCATCGGCGTTTGACGCACCATTGAATGCCTTCAGTCAAATTCATCACCTATGGAACAATTTAGCATTTTTTTTCTTGGTTATGTGAGAGGGGCGCCCCATGCATGAATCTGCACCAGGGAGACGACTGTTCCTTCTGATGCATAAAACAAACAATGGAATGATCAGTAGCCATGTTTGTAAGCTGTGTGGAAAAAATCTCTGCCTAAGAGTGCCCCACGGTCGGACGCGTGTCTCTGAGAGTAGAAGGCAGCATTCCTGGCTCAGCTCAGTTCAGCACCACAGACAGCGACATCTCTCGTTTTGGCCTCTGCACTCGTGACAGGTTATGTAACCCTCCTGTCTCTCCCCCCATCCACCCCGAGCCCCTAAGAGCTGATGAAACTGGCTGGGCAGCAGCTCATCAGGCCAGGCTGTGATTCTCCTGTCCGTCCTGCTTCCAGACATACAGCTGAGCTGGATCCAAGTGAAACCGGCCACCCTTTCCTTCTCTTTCTCTCCCAGGAACTGGATTTTATGCCCCAATATTTTGCAACTCCGGCATTTATCCGTCCATCCTTCCCTTTGGAAAATAGAAAGTCGATAGAATAATGGTAGACACTTTGTGAAAATTACAGGAACCCAATGGAGGAACTTCACAGTCAGCCAGCAAAGGCCCTGGCCTGGATTCCTTTCAGCATCGCAGTGATGTAAGGAATGTAGCCCTGGTACTGACACAGGTGCATGGAATGTGATGCAGGAAACAAGGCATTCCGCGGGGCATCGATATATTGCCTGCTCCCCGCTAGGACGAGGGGATGTTTGCGGCACTGACTGCCGGGGGGAGACACAAACCACTCCAGACATAATTTAAAATCCCGATGTTCCCTATTATACAGTCTGCTATCTTTGAGAAGTGTTCCTGAGAAGTGTGTGCTGTCACTGTTTGATTCGGTAGTCCGGTGCAGATACGATACTGACGAAGCTCCCAGAAATGGACCGACGGAACTTAGGGAGCGTGCCAAAGATTAAAAGATGGATAAGATGGGATACAATGCTCCATAAGCTATGAATAAATAAATCCTGAATAATTATATTGCTCTATGGGCTGGGCGTGTCGGCACGAATACACTTTGCATGCTTATATTCAGGATGCCATAGTAGGCTGGTATACTTTACATCAAAGTATTTTTTGCTTATCTGGTTGTCACCATGACAACATGGCATTATTGTGACACTATGTTAAAGCTGCAGTGACAGTAAGTTCATTATTATTACTATTATTATTACTATATTAGTCTGGTAAAGAATCGATTATTATCTACAGTTATTATCATGCATTTATATATATATATATATATATATATATATATATATAAAAATGGGTCACAGCACATTTAACATACTTGCCTCGACCTTGAAAGGAAATCTAAAATAGATATTCCGCACTAAGGTGAAGAGGGATGGCATATTCTTCATCTCTCTGTCTACTCATTCATAAATCTATTACTGATATTTAAAACTGACAGTTGTGTTGATGCTTCCTCTTGAGTCTAATGTGTACTGTTGGGTCTGATGTTTGGGATTCAGAGTGGTTTGAGTTTAACTGCCCCCCCAAGTGAAAAGCCAAGGTGGGGAAGGATGAAGGCATGCCAGCAAGGGCAATTCTGCCCTTCAATTTTTTTTAAGGTGGGGACATAAGAGGGGTCATTCAATTCATAGAGAGGGGCAGCCTTATCATTAGCCAATCATATGTTTTGAATCTGTGAGTGACAGGGGAGGTGGCACCCTGGGATCCAGTCAACTCTCCAACAGGCAGTATCCCTGTGGCCCCACCCCTGTTTACCCCTGCAGAGCAGCCAAATGCAAGGGATGAAATTATAGAGTCCGTCAGCCTCTTGTGTCTCAGGCACAGGCTGGTAAAACAAGAAAATAAAAGTATTATATTCCTGCTTGAACAACTTCTCACTTTTTGAAAGATAGAGGCAGGGAGAGCCCCTTAGGAGAAGGGGCCCTGTCCTCTCTGGGGGAGTCCACATCTCCCTGGTCCACATCTCCACGGTCCACATCCCCCTGGTCCACATCTCCCTGGTCCACATCTCCCTGGTCCACACCCCCCTGGTCCACATCTCCCTGGTCCACATCTTCACTGGCTTGCTTACTTATTCATATGTGTATTCATTTTTCAAGTGCTTGCATTTAAAAATACACTAGTTAAAGGCTGATACTGCTCCTTCCTTTTAGTATGCAGGCTCAAGATCTTTATCCCAGAAGCTACAGGTGCAAGGAATGGAAAACCCCCAAACAGGGCACCCACCCATGACACAGAACATTCACACACATCAAGGAGAACATGCAACAGCGAGTCACAGCAGAGACTCAAACCCTGCTCTCCAAAGCTAAAGGACACCAGTGCTGAGCACCCCACCCCCTGCAGCTGATACCCTATGTGGAAATTGCAATAGCATTGCAATTTAATTCCACATCATTAAGCTGGGGCTCAGCGGAACTGACGTGTGTGTACTTGGAAAGGGAGAGGGTCAAGTAAAGTACAAAACTTTTCAGTTTCAGTTTCCTGTGTCTCTTTTTTTCAATTAATGTATGGTTGAGTGGCTCTTCAATAATCCAGGTGGAAGTATTTGCAGTTTCTGTTGCAATATTCGGCCTGCGTTCCAAAAAATGATGCGTAATACACACACTCAGGCCTAATGGTGTTTTTCCCAGCCAAAAGCCTCCCTTATCTATCTTAGGAAACCAGTATAAAGGGCAAAACAGACACTGAAACTAATGTGGGGAAGGAGAAGAGTTGAGGAAGCTGCCCATTAAGCAGGCTCTCCAGCCGGAGCGCCAGAACTCACACTTTGAAATTACACATTATCACCATTATATTTTATACACATGCACGGTCCCCTTCTCCTTCACTTTGGTGAGAGGAAGATCCATAATACTAATAATAATAATACTTGGAGCTATTATTCAAAATGCAAAGTTAAGGCAACTGAAAAGTTTAAAAGTTACCGTAAGAAGCGTGACATTTCACGGTCTCTGAGAGAGCTTTGTAGGAGGGGCTGGCTGCCCCGATAAAGATACATAGAGTACCCAAGTCAGGGTGTATAGATCCCCCAAAAATAACTGTTAATATTAAAGATGTAGTATGCATATATGCAAAAAAATTAAATAACACATTTTTTTATATACTCTGTGATTCTATATGATTCAAATCAGTTTCACTATTGTTTTTAGCTCATGTGAGTTTCTGCAGTTTTTCTGCAGTATTTAAAAATACTCTCATTTATCCGTTCATGGCTAACTCACAAATAACCAAAGCTGTGAGTGTCAAATCACAGCATACAGCCGCAAATCTGGATGGGTGACTATACACCAAAAATGGGTACACTGCTCCAAAAAGTAATATATTTCAAGTAAACATCAAAGGTATTTTCAAATAAAAATAAAGTAGAATATAAATTATATTAAAGTATATGTGAACGTATACATATACAGTGCATTAAAAATAGATATCAAGGTATTCCAAAAACCTGCAGAATTGCCTGCCAGATGTTCCCCTGCTAGGGTAGCCTTGAGCAAGGTACTCACCTTGAGTGGCTGCAAACACATCTAAGCAGGATTATGGCAACTAGAGTCTAAATCATTTTATGTGTAATAATCAAAAAGCATTACTCATGGCAATGGCCTTTAATGAAGTAATTAATAAGAACATAGTTTACACTAATGAACAGGCAGTGTGAGTGGTTTATCCATAAAACGTGGGGGTGCGTCTCCCAGGAAAGACCCAGTCCTGGCAGAAAGTCCAGCTCAACAGGCCTGCAGTGATTTATTTACAACGCAGATGAGATGAAAATATCGGGCAGCGAGAGGCATGGATAACCCAAAAATTAAATATGAAACACCCCCCAGCCCTGATACTGGCCCCCCAGCTTCGTCAACATGGAACTCGGCTGGGGTGGTGGATCAGAATATTGAATATGCAACAGACGGGAATCTCACTGTTGCTGTGTCTGAAAGCTCTTTTAAGATCAGGGCTGATGACTTACGAAGTGGCTCTAAAACACTTGCTTGTGCCGCTTAAATGTATATTTGTATCGCATTCATTTCCAAAGCAGACTGTTTTAGTTTAGCAGACTTGATTTGAGTAGAATAATCATGGCTGTATCTTGTTATGGCCTCCAAATCCCCCCTCCTCCCAGAACGACCACGGATATCCATTCAACCCCCATGCACTTAGCAGCACAGCTACGTCATCTGAACAACCAGAGGTGTAGCCAAGGTAAACAAACAGAGGGGTGAGGGAGGAGGCTGCCTCCGAGACCGCCTCGCATGTGCCTCATTAGAGAGCGAGGCCCAGTCCCTGTCTCCCACTGCCTTTCTTTCCATGGTGGCCATCTCTCTGCACCACATCATAAATAAGCAAACAAACAAGCAACCACGTAGCTCCATCAAGAGCCGCTTGCATTGTGACTAAGCCCGTGGCAGCCTTGCCCCTTCGGGGGGCATATTTCAGGCCTCAGACAGCTCCCGGGTAGAGGAGATCCCCCATGAATGCACCACGGGGGATTTTCCTATTGTCTCAGTTCCACTCTTCGAAAGGGGGTGCGCAGCCAAATGCAGGGTGCGTAGATAATGAGCGCAGCCTCTGCGATGGCATGAAAATCACAGCCGTTCCTGCTATCTCACTCATATATGTCGATGCAGCTAGAAATTAAGTGCCAAACAGTATCCTGTTCCTCTTCTCTTCTCTGTTCCTGGAGTTTGCATGTTTTCTCCATGTTGTGTAGCCTTCTGCTCATGGTCCAAAAGCATGAGGCCAGGTGAACTGGCATCAGTAAATTGCATATGTGCCATGCAATATGTGTATATGTATCCTATGATGGAACAGTGTCCCATTAAATGCACCCCCTACCATCTCCCTGTGGGATCAGCTCCAGTCTTACAGCTGCCCTGTACTAGATAAGCAGGGGGACGACTGAAAACATCTTTTATAAAAAAAAAAACACTTTGGATAGACAAAATCTGTCAAAACAAACACCAATGGCTGCATGTTCTGTGGTTACAGATGGACCTAGATGTTACACAAATGGATATTTTTTTAGTTATCTTTTAAATCAAGACAGAGATGGTCATGGTATTTACTCCATTCAAAATCTGAAAAGCATAGTGCACAAATTGTCATTTACTATCATCGTAAAAAATCTCTCCAAACGCTTGATGTATCTGAAAGTGTGTCTCACAAAGAAAGCTGCATAGCTTATAAAAATCACTTAAAATCAAAACTTTATGCTATTGAATTTTTTAAATAGAAAGTTCTGACTGTGTGTGAACACAGCAGTCTCTGCCAGAGAATGGTGACAGAATTGCACTGAGTAACAATTGTCTTCACACTCTGTGGACTGAAATTAACCCTAGATCTTTTTAATTGACAAATTTCTTTTTCAAATTAGTATTTGAAGAGATATGGTATGAATCATCCGCTTTGTAATGGACCAAAATGAATGACTGAAACCACTCATCATGTTCTAGTGTAATCTGTGAGCAACAGTTTCCAGCATGGTACCAAATTCCCCGAGTTTATGAAATAAGCCATTGGATTTACTGACCTGATGGAATATATCTTTGAGCAAAGAAGAAATTCATTGGGGATTTACAAATGGATTAATGAGCTGATCTGTTGATTTGACTTAATTCATTCAGCAAAAGATTCACTAATACCATTGAGTTTCGGATTGATGTGTAGAATTATTGTGAATGTAGTGCCTATTGAGAATCCACTCTTTGATAAGTCCACAATATATTGTTATATAAAGTGATTTTAATTTAATTTTCTTTAATTTTTATCATTTGTAATTGTAGTATTATTTGCGGTATCATTAATGACATTATCAAAGGTGGCTTAGCCACCATTTTTTATGCAGATAAATCATTTCACTGAAGCTGTGAAGTAAAATTCTGGGCCAAAGGAACAAAAGCAGCTGCTCTCAGATCGTGACTCAATTGTGAAATGACCTGATCTTTCCACCCACACCTGTACCATCACACGGGAAACATAACAGTCAGCCACAGCATCCACTGTGAACCAAAACTTTCTCCAGTGATCTCAGGAATGTAAATGCAAAATTCATGATTCGCATCACAGAATGCCCCAATGATTCATCCCACAACAAACAAACAAAAAAAAAAATAGGGGGAGTGGCTGCTGGCGTCCCAGAGGGCTACGACACGAACATGAATGCTCACAGATGTGGGACAGTCAGCATGAAATGTCATACACTAATATGTTGAAATGGGGATAAACCAGAAGAAAATCAACCTGCAGTTTAACATGAGGATGACAGATTCAAGCTCTTTGGTGTGAAATCATTTTTTTCTCCTTTTATCTCTTAGAAATGCCAGCTCACAACAAGGCCAGAACTACAAAGGCGACATACAGTATATTTAAATACGCAAAGAGGATTATCGATAAATGCGCACCCCTTTGTTCTAGTGGGTTTTTGCTTGTGTTTGTGCTTTTGTTATGCAGAATTCTCTCTATTTCAGCCATGGCATTGTGACAGTAAAACAGTTAAAAGAAAGGGATAAAGGTCACCAATTAGCCTCTGGGATGTGTATCCGACACATAAGGGCTCACAGCCCCGTCACCTGCTGATGGCATTTTACCTTATTTATGATCAAATGTCTGGCTTTCTTCCAACCATTTAGCCATTTTTGTTTTCAAACAAAATAATAACTTTTAAAGCAGTGGTTCAAAAGCATTTTATCACTTACAAAGTCTCTTTGTGCCAGTTGCTTGTGGCCCTCTTTAAAACATGAAGGCAGCGGTGCTTTATAATTTTTTGCTTGCTTGTTTATTTGTGTATTAACAACTACAAAATAGATAACGTTTAGGTAACTCATTCTCCCAATGGATTTCTTTGTGTGCATATTTAAAATAAGTGTCCTAATCTTCCTATTTACTGCTGAATTATAGTCACACTGGGTACTAATCATCCAGTGTTTATATGCTGCCACCATGTGCTACCATTCTCTTTTATCAATGTGTGTTATTAAAGATAATATATGTTATATGCTAGTCCTCTGGTCTTTGTATCTGTCTCACATGCTGTTACAGTCACTTTTCTATCCGCAGGATAAGTTATGGGTAGCAGATTGTATAGTATTTGACTGACAGTAAACGAAAGAGTTTGTCGGTTAGACAGAACCACACGTCATGCTAAAAGTAGATGATAGTTTTCAGGATTTGAAAATGAGCAGGATATAATTAGCTCTTCTTGTTAAAGCTATAATTATTTCCATTGATCTGCACTGAAATCTCCCTTCAGGGGGCTGAGGGCGTCAGAGAAGAGCTCCTGAACCTTTAGCTATTTGTGCATCCCTTGTTATCATTGTGTTTTTCATATTTTTATAGCTTAGTTTGTTTAACATGCTTCTCATGGATATCTGCCCCTCCCCTCCTTTTTTTACATCTATCCATTTCCTGTAGCATCTTGTCCTGTTCAGGGTCACAGGGGTTTGGAGACTATTCCAGAGGCTACAGGAGCAAATCAGGGAACAACCCAGGATGGGGCGCCAACCCATCGCAGGGCACAGTCACACACCATTAATACTTACAAGCAATTTAGCAACGGCAATTAACCTCAGCATGTTTTTGAACCAGAGTATCCAGATGAAATCCCATGACAACAGCGGAAGAACATGCACACTCCAAACTCATGGGGTCAAGGCAGGGTCACAAGTCATTTGGGGCAACAAATGCTATATGCGCATAAATTGATGCTATATATGACAAATTGAAGGGTATAATTCCCTTCTGGGACTCAGAGCATTCTTTCGCGAGTAGACATCAATTAGGTCTGTGCACTTAACCATTACCCTGCCTGCTCTTAACCTCCTGAAACCCAAGGAAAAAAGTGCCCTTCAATTTTAGTTTATCTGCCTTTGGAGGAAATAAGACATTTTACAATTTAGATTTTTTCCAATGTATTTTTATTTTTAATTTCACAGCATGTTCTCTTTAGTGCACAACTGGAATAAATATGTTTCCAAACATGAGTGAAAAGATAGATGCAAAAATAAAATGTCCACTACAATGGACATAAATGAAGGGTTGGGGTCTCAGGAGGTTAAGGAATACTTTGACCATGGTATCAAATTAAAAGTGTAAACAAAATAAAGTCCTCCATCTGTCCATGAAAGCTGCTCTCACTTCTGCACATGCAGATGGACATTTTCCCAGAGAAGGTGAGCCGGTCTCTCATTGGTCCTGCAGGGTATCTGCTGTGGCTTACATCAGCCTTGCTTCTCCATCACGATTCCAGCCTCCTTAAGTCTTCCTTTCCCCAGTTTTGTACTGGTTGGCTTTGGAGCGATGCTCAAGAAGAGGCAACATTCATTAGATGCTTTATTTTCCTCACAGTGATGAAACGGGCCAGATTCAGAGCAAGCACGTGATCCCCAGAGGTTTCCTTAAGCATCTGACATCCACAAGGGAGTGTGTGAGAGAACACAATTATTCACACATCCAGAGGAGACCTTAAACGAGCCAAGGATTTAAGAGAACCTTGCCCCAGCTCAAACCTGGTTTATTATTATTATTATTATTATTATTATTATTGTAGTAGTAGTAGTAGTTACTTTGCATTAAATTCAGGATAAAACAGTTGAATTCAAGACTATTTAAAGATAATTGGAATATTCATTAAATGTATCCATTGCAGGACAGTAACATGTATGCTGCATGAATGAAGCAACCTGGAGAGAGAGGTGCCTGATTTATTCACACTCAGACAGGATGGCAAGAACTCTTACATTCATGGAAGATTTACGTACTAAACATCTGAAAATGTATTGTGGACTTTTTATATTTCGACAAAGCCATTTTTTATTTCTTAAATACAAAAATCCCCAGACCCAGGTTCTGGAACGGCAAACAAAACCAAGCTAAAAACAGACTGAATATCAGAACAAAGACACCAAAAGATCTATTAATTACTCACTATGATTTGTGACTGAGATACCAGCTCAGGTATTGTAAGACTGGGATGGACCAGACCCACTAACTTTGGGTGAACAGCTGCCCCTCACTTTCAAATGGGAACGATGCTATTTAAATGTTAGAGTCTTGCATATTTTTCAAAACTGATGAAAATATGGCTTTATCTACAGATATCAAACAGCATTCATCCGAACTATTTTGCATGTAGGCTGTATGTGTGGGGATTTACTATCCAGGTCAGGGGATTACAGTCAAGAGCAAAGAGAACTGAGCTCTTCATGGTGCTCTCTCATCACTGTTGGATAAAAGACCTGGATCAGAGGAGCCAGCAGTTCCTCTCTCATTTGTCCAGCATGAGATAGTGATGAAGGAGAGAATGATGGAGCACTATCTGTGAAAGGGCTAAGGCTGTGTCAGGTTTAAGCTGTCCCATGGGAGTTTTACTTACACAAAAATGTTCTGAGGGCAGGAAGAAAAATGATTGGTTCAGAGATATAATCAATCAGATTGTAGTGGAAATGGGTCCAAGCAACTAGAGGAGGCGGGATCAACCAGTGTATTGAAACTCACACTAGTTACAGCAAATTTATTTTCATATTTATTTCCATTTATTATTGTCTTGCGTGTAACTTGTCACGATATGTCTAAAGCCATTTTTAAAGATTTTGTTTCACTGTATGCCTGCATATTTTGAAATGACAAAGTTTGAGTTGACTTGATGTATTACGTCAGCTGTGAATAATTTTACAACCAAGGGAAACCATGTTACTCTCCTTCTGACTCCACAGAAGCAGTGACCGTGGCTGATATTAACTTAATTGCCAGTAGCTTGTGATAGATAAATATATTCCAAGTCTGACAGCACTGGAGGTTTTTGAAAGCAGATGTCTGCTGCTGATGCTTTAAAATCAGCCATGTGTGGCAATATGCGGTTTAACATGGTGGTAAATGTGATGGTGGCCGCTCAGAATTCCTTTTTGACAAACAGATGCACAGCATATGAGAAGCATTAAACAGAGAGCCCCCCAGTCCCACTCGTCACCCACCCCTGGCCCCCGAGAACGGATATGAAATTCGTGAGAAACCCAGCAGACCTTGACACAAGCGACCGGCAGACTTCAAACAGTGTTTCTGCTCTAAACGGACAGGAGGTGCTGTGCATCACGGGTGGAGAAGCATCTGTGCCCGACATGACTCAGGAGATGCACCACAAACACGCTTTTACCTCATTAAAGTTAAATTACCCACAATACCCTGCATAATGACGCAAAGACATGAGCTACAGACAGCTCAGTACAATGTCATATGATGTCACAAATTCAGTACAGCTCAGTACGCTCAGTACAATGGCACAAATTCAGCTAGTCGATTTCATTCTTTTGTTTTCATACTATAGTTACCTTTCTCATTTACAGGAACTGAATTATTGCATTGTATTATTTAATTTAGGGGCCTTATACCATTACAGTATACTATTTTTTTCAAGTGTCAGTCCTCAGTAGCCAAATAAACAGGATTACAGAGTAACACAAATTTGCAACCTTACACCTGAAGTCACACAGCCATAACTAC
Source organism: Cyphomyrus plagiostoma (assembly GCA_019775915.2). NCBI lineage: Eukaryota > Metazoa > Chordata > Actinopteri > Osteoglossiformes > Mormyridae > Cyphomyrus > Cyphomyrus plagiostoma. Next base: position 14,335,512 of record JABFEA020000050.1, read on the forward strand.
TTCCAAAACCTTTAAAGATTTATCGCATGACCCCCCAGTTTCACTCTAGATAAACTTTACATTTCAAGTCTGAAAACCCATTATTATGAAAACCCAAATATTATGACTGACTGGACCTAGTGGAAAAATAAAAATAGTGCCCTAGTTTGATAGCTGGACTTTGAGCTGATGTGATACAAATGCTTCCAAAATACAGTACAAACATTAATTTTAAATAGCCACTTATGGAACGCAACAGCGGGCTGGGACTCCATATCCCAGGAATCATGGGGGCGATGACAGGGGACACTCAGGATTGGGTGACCTTCTGCCTTTCTGTTTTCAGTCATTCATTTTCTATACTCACGTGTCCAAAGCAGGGTTATGGCGGTGCAGAACCTGTCCCGGACACAATGAGAGCAAAGCAGGGAATAAGCAGAGATGGGGTCCTAACCCATCGCACTTATGTTTTCAATTCCGACAGTAGAATATTCCCTATATGTCATTTTGTGACATCTTGCTGTAATATATTTTAACATCTCATATTTAATAGCATAAAACCTTAATTAGTGAAATACCTGCAGCAGAAACTGGAATAACTAAAAATATAGCACCATGCCATGGCATCAAGGCTATTGGTATTACGGCACTGGCTCTCATAGGAATTAAAAAACAAAATCACGCAGTGCAATAATACTTGACATCAGCTAAACAACATTGCTGGTAATTACATTAATAATGTTACTAATTTGTGCAGTGGTTGTCCAATAAATATATCAAGTGCTTTGTATTTAATTTTATTGTGGAGGCTGTGGTTCAGGATAAAGAGGTGAATCTTTAATCTGTGATGGAGACTCTGCTAATTCACATGGGAGCTCTAAATGAATTGTGTGTCACAAACATCTATGCTTCATTGAGTGATATTTTCTCTCCTCCTGGACCAAAAGGTCAGCAAAGAGATGGGCTTCCATAGCAACAGTGAACAACTCCATTTTGTACACACGTTTTTACAAACGAGATCTTTGCATTTTACATGCATTAATCATTGCCAGTGCAGTTGATAGTACAGTGCTTATCAAAACAGAATGATGGCCAAGGTGCGAAAGCAGGATGAATGCAAACCTGTCAGCCTGCAGAATTTAGGCTTCTTCACTCCCCTGACCTCTATTCAGCATCTTTCCTCTTAACCTGAACCTTTTTATTTCTGTTTTCTTTCAATAGTTTTATCTGCTTTACTATGTTATTGATATTCTGTTAGGCAACCTTGTGTGTCCTCATAGGCGCCATTGAATTAAACATATTATTATTATTACTAACATACTAACAAGTATGGGATTAAAACTATTAGTAGAGCAATTTACATTAAATTTGAGCTCTTATGCACACAGCCAGGTTCCCACACACTTTTAGATTGGATTACTCTTTTTAAAACATTTCATTACTTTGCCACTAACAATTTGTCTTATTAGGGACATTTACCATTACAATTAAGGTAATGTTCAAAGTGTCCAGTTTTCCGGATGGTCCCAGAACGTTATCCCACTAATGCAACTATGACTACAATTAAGACTAATATTGCAGTAACAATTGAAGAGTGTGGTGGTAACACTGCTGCTTTACACTACAAAGCTCATGGGGTTAAGGCTGCACAGTATATTTGCAGTATACAAATAAAGACCACTGTTATAAAATGATACTTTATTACACAACACTATTTTTCGGACATAATGAACAAATACAATGTCCTGGCAATATGTTATCATGCCGACATTGAGATAACCTTTGCTAAAATGTAAAATGTTCTATTAATGTTACAGTAAGGATATTTTCTGCCAACTTTGAGAAGACCTTCACATAACATTGGCTATAGTTCTAGGTATGTTCCCTGCTAGCTGGGTCAGCCAATATTTTCGTCTAAAAAGCAACATGCAAACAGTAATGAGACAAGAGTGTCGATCAGTATCTTTAAAGCAATCGGGCATAAGGGGCTTGCTCATTGTTCATGACATCAGTGTACCAGCAATGGGACTCGAACCAACAACCTCCATTTGCAGACTTAGAGTCCTACCCCTCAGAGGCACACACTGTGCCTCTCTTGAACATGGTATTCCTGGGTAGGATGAGAGAATCATTATGCATATATGACAACATCAGTCACCCATGAGACAGAGAAATGGATGAAATTGTAATTCACCTTCTCAAGCTCCCCACCTCTTAGGTGGTTATTAGTAAGGTGGGGGTGAAGATGAATATGCCAGCCCCACTGGTTTGCCCATAGACAGGTAGCCCTTTCAGTTCAAAATATCAGTGGTGTCCAGCTAGAACAGAGGAGGCTTCATATTCTAACAGCAATTCTGAAAGTGGAGTTTGAACTGTCCACTTTTTATCAAATGTGAGCTACAATTTTCTGAGCTGATATAACAGCAATGTATTTTATTCCACTTCTTATCTGGATTTATACCTTAGAAATAATACTTTTGAAATACTTTAAGAGGGGTAGAATTGGGAAAGTATCTGACCAATTTTCATTTTTTGGGGTTCTGTAGTATTAGAATTCAACCGTAAGCCCTAACCTGGAACTGATCAGCACCCATTGTGAATCTAAAGGAGAGAAATTTGCTTTTCTCTCTTTTTTATGTCCTGGTTACATTCAATTTCTGAACATATCTGAAGGCAAAGTTTGGTGCCGAGACAAAGGTGTGATTTATTAACCGAGGACATCCCGCACTTTATATGTCGGGTGAGAACAATGAAATTTTCCCGATGTGAGACTTGCATCCACATCCACCAATGGCGTCACTTCATTCTGTTGCCAGATAAACCCCATTAGGGATATGCTGTGTTCATTCACAGAGCTCTCTGTTCTCTTGACTTTTCTGACACAGGACTCCTTGTTGGGTGCTGTTTCTGTCAGAGTCTGTAGCGATTATTCTGCATCTTCTTAATCTACAGAGTAATACTGAATACAGGGCTGCCAGGTTTGTTTCAGAAAGAGTAGAGTAAAGGTTTCTCAGAATTACATTTACGATTAACTATTTTGGTTGTAGACCTTGAATGCCCAAGATAAATACAGCCCGGAAAATACTTTGGCGCTTTTCCACTGACATACAGGAACCAAACCGTACCTGAGCTGTGTCGCAAAAAGAGAATAGTTACAGCACGTTTCCAGCTCACTTCGGTTTCACACTGTGGAAGGGTCAGCACAATAATGGCGTTACCGAGTTTGTAGAGTGACAGTGATGTAAAACTGAAGACACGCTTATTAACTGTCCACACGGTGTACGTCATGATTTACTATAGCTAATTTCCTAATTTGTAGCACATATATGAAAATCAGCATGTTATATTAGCATCAAACACTAGCAGGATTAGCATTTGCTTGTGTAACTTTGCTTTATGAATCCTTGCTGGTCATCTGTTCTATAGCAATTTTTTAAGCAGACGGTTGGAATTTTCAAGTTCCAAGTGATTAGGAATGAAATACAATATATCATGATACTGTTAATAGTGAATAATATATATAATATGCTTGGTTTTCCTTGGGTGCGGCTTGGGTATGACACAGGTACGGCTTGGGTACAGGTCGGGTAAGGCTTGGGTACAGCTCGGGTAAGGCTCAGGTACGCCTCGGGTATGGCTTGGGTATGGCACATAACATAATCGACACGGCAAGTAAATTATGAATTCATTAATTATGGAGCATTTGCATTCAAGTGTTTGATAGCAAAACCAACGTCACGTCATAATGTCTCATAATGTCTTGTGGACAGCATAGGTAATAAAAATACATTAGTGATGGACAGCATATATAATAGGACAGCCAATGATCCACAGCACAGAGGCTTTGATGAGCAGGGAAAGGACTGCCAATGACTGCCCTGAGATTTACAGATGGCTGTTACCTTGGACTTTGCATATACACCTCCTCTACGGCTACGTCTACAGTCTAGATCTTTCACATTCAAGGTTTCGGATTACAAATGAAGGCAAACTTTTATTTTTCATAGTCATTGCAAATCACTGTGAAATGTTCAATGACAGGTGGTAAGCCGTACAAAGTTCAAAATCCAGGAGCGTCAGCAGGTCGTTTTAAAGGGGAAACATAAATCATTGTGCTTCCCGTCTACTTAGCTATGCATAAAAGCCGACACCAAGACAATGACTCAGCCTCCTTCATTTTAGCATAAGCTTATTTGGTGTATCTAATCCCGCGCGTCGGTGTACGGCAGTTTCCTGTGTTAATGGCTAAGTCTCCACATTCCGACAACCTCGAAGAACATTTTGCCATGAGTTACACTAATGGAAGAATATTATCTCAGCCAGAACCTAGAAAGGCAGAACTGGGAGTTTCTGTACGATTATCACAAAGATGTTAATGGTCACATAAAAATACATGAGTGATGACAAGAGTATTTTAGGTACAAAAACCTGCGCGATGTCGGTGTGGGGTCTAGACAAATGGTGAAAACACTTTTTGGTACAATTAACTCAATGAGAGCTAGACAAAGTCTTCAGAATATCCGGCATAATTTAGCTTTAATTTCCTTATTATGGAGGATGAAAATGGAATTTTAAATTCATGGCTTCAGGCTTTTCCATCCAGGGAAGAGGTTTGCTTAATCCATTTTAATTTCTCCTGGTGGGGGACATGGTGGGGTTGCATTTGCCTGCCAGTTCCTGCCAGCATCGTTTCACATGACAGGGTCGTTGAGCTTGAGCTTTTTGAGCTTTTTGCTGCTCTGGCCTGCAGTTTCCCATTCCAGTTGTTGGTTAGCACATGTGGGAGAATCTGCACCAGCCTTTGGGGGGGAGCATTCTGGAGCATACTGGTTTTGAAATTTATTCAATTATAACTCCACCTGCAAGCTGAACATCCAAATACTGGGTATGAAAGGCTGGTCTTCACCCCTGTTGCAGATTGACGAGTCAGCAGTTCCGCTGGAAGTTCCTTTTTCACTGGCTCAGATGAACACTTTATGCAAAGTGTGACCGTAAACCACTCAGAGTCCAGAGTTCATTAGCGAGCTGTGAAGTGCCAGATGCGCCAACCCCATGGCCACAACCATTAATGGGGCAGAGGGAAACGTAAAATCCTCTGTTGTTAAGTAGTGCCTGCTTTTAAAAAAATACTGCCCAAACTGGCTGCAAAAAGCAGTAAAAAAATAATTTAAGAAAGGGAAACATGGCAAATGATGCCTACTGGCGTTGTGTTCTCCATTAAAGGCTCCGTTCAAAGAGGCATAGTTTGATAAATGTTGTACCCTTTTTCCCGCCTCTAGGTCATTAGCCCTTAATAAATAATCCTTAGAAAAATCAGAGTGGGAGATCATATAAATGGGTTGTGAACAGAACAGCCCCATTCCGTTTGTGTGCCGCAGGTTGTCATTAGTTACCAGAAGTTCTCAATGCGTTGACTTAGAGGAAGGACAAGAAATGCCTGTCATAGTTAGCTTCTTATTAAAATGAAGGACTTTCTGTACTACAGCTAGCTAATTGCAATGACCTCCACATTTCACCATAATCCATTTAGCTGCAGGATCTGGCTTTGGCTGACCTGTCAGTTTATTTAATTGTAAATATTCCCTCTGCGTGGTATCAGCTTGGCCTCTTTGACTTTGCTTTGGACTGAATTAGAAATGAATAGAAGAAGAATTACAAACAAAATGCTCCCCCAACATCTCTGCCACATGAATGATAGGCCTGCACCCGACAGGGGGTCAGATTCCAGTAGCCGCTGATATAGGTCAGTCCTTCCTCCCCCTTGGACTGTTCGATGGCCGAGAAAAGCCGCAGTGTTAGCAGTTGGCTTGGAAGCTAAGCTAGAAATGTCAGTCATCGTTTATTCTGTGTCTCACAGCCTAGATAAGATACTTCTTGTAGAAGTACCTTCTCATAGGTTTGTGCCACACATGACCTTGTGGCCTTCCCAGCTTAGCAGGGGCAATTCTAGGATTTTTTAAGGGAGGGGGGGGCACAAGAGGGTTTATAATTCATACAATCATGTTAGCTATTGTTAGCCAATGATATATTTTGAATCAGTGAGTGTCTGGGCAGGGGCCACTTCCGGGGCCAATCAGTTTTTATCTGGGCCAGGTGTCCCTGTGAGCCCACCCTTGTATCCTCCCCTACGGCCCTGTGTCCTCCATTTGATCCATCAGCGGGGACCGTGCAGATTAAGTAAGAAGCTTATTTATTATTATTTTTGAAGAAAGAAAGAATTCTACAAACTGATGGTGGCCATTTACAGAATGTCTCAGTTCCTCACCCTGTCTCTGACAGGTTCATTTATCCCTTTAATTTTTCATGCCAAACCTATTGAAAGGGTATGATGCCTTGAATAAAATATCACAGCAGGCCTGGTGCTTCGCAGGATAGATAGATGGAGAGATACAAGGTCATCTTACTGGGGTGTGGGTCAAACGTTCCCTGACCTCACCAGGACCTCCACCTATGCCATAGCAGTGATATGTATGCAATATAGAGCAACCCCCTGGGGATTTTTTGCTTACTCCATCTTGTTCTCCATGGCACACGCAGACACATACAGAGCAGCCCCAGCCCATGGCAGACATCACAACATTAAAATGCATTTTGGGGTCCAGAGGCTTACCATTGCCTTATCACACCCCCAGGCTAGGGGACTGACCCCACCTCACTGTTCGGTGCATACACACCATTCACGGTTTCCATGTGTCACACAGGTTTTCTGCAGCAGAATTTTTTCCCACAATCCAAATACAGAAAGTTCAGCATCGACAACTGTGCATGACAGCGTGTGAGTGTGGGTACATACACTGTATGTACAAGTATCTGGACACTCCCATTAATAAGCAGAATTGGCTAATTAACTCAGTCTTTGCTGTAATGTGTTTATAATGAAGCGTATAGTCATGTAACTACCACTGGCAGCAGAATGGGTGAGTTTATTGACTCGTCAATTGTAACATGTCAGTTTGCCATACAGACAAGTGTGCGGGGGGGGGGGGGGGGGGGGGGGGGGGGGGGGGGGGGGGGGGGGGGGGGGGGGGGGGGGGGGGGGGGGGGG
>JABFEA020000050.1:14342635-14356935 GCA_019775915.2 Cyphomyrus plagiostoma
TAACTACCACTGGCAGCATAATGGGTGAGTTTATTGACTCGTCAATTGTAACATGTCAGTTTGCCATACAGACAAGTGTGCACCCCCCCCCCCCCCACTAGATAAAAAGTACCAGTGTCAGCACAATTTGGAGACTGGTGCCACCTCCGTATACCCAAATGCCTACCCTAGGGTGCCATCTTAGTATTTCCACGTACAGTATACCCCCCAGCCCCCACCCCATGAAAATCTAGGGTCTGACTGTTTGATGTGTTTTAACTCTGACACTACAATCCTCCAAATCTCAGCCCTGCTAACGCTACCTGGGTTAGCCACAAGTGAAGTGATTGTGGTGTTCAGCTGTGATGTGCTGGACCACGCAAGCTCACAGACAGGGACCTGACCAGCCAGCATCAATACCCACCCTGAATGGCAGCCCACTGAGTCCCACCAGAAATGTTCCAGCAGTGATGAGCCTATTTCAGCTGAAAAGGGCAGACCAACTTCCTGGCAGAGTCCTGCACCGGGTCGGGTACCTGTGGGTACCCAATAGGTACCCGCAGATAGCTACTGAAACGGGCAGATTTTACTGTTCTGGAATTTTACGGGCGGGTAATTCATTACACACGGACGGGTAGCAGGTCAATCAAAACAGTATTGTAGCCTGCAAAAATAACATACAGTATAAGCGAAAATATGTATGTATTAGACTATCGTGTACAAATTGTCATCATCACAGTGTGTTCAATATGTTGGGGATATCTTATGGTGCTTTTGATTATTTCTCTCCAAGTCGGCACTTGGATGAAAACGTCACGAGACATCATGAAAAATGTCACTTCCTGTCGGAAACACGCCTCTTTTATGACATTGATGTTGGATAAGATTTTGTTATCCGAGTTGCCCATGTGACGTAATTTCACAATGGCTACTTACACACACACAGTAATTCTATTTTATAAATCTTTAAAAATGTTTATTTTGTTAAATGTATTAATATTTTTAAATGTAACTGCACGTGTTCGATTTAGAGAATACCATATCATGACTGTAAACAGTATCATGCAATATCAGATTTTTACCAGACTTGTTAGTGTCTTTGGTTTGTTTGTAGTTTGTTTGCCTCTCGAAAAAAGAATATCACTATGAATGTACTAAAATATTTTTTAAAGCTTTTAATGTGGTGTTACTAGTTTGTGTTTCTTGTTTGTTTGTCTCTAGGAAAAAATAATCTCACTCCACATCTGCTAAAATATAAAGCAACATCACACAGCAGCGTGTTCATAAAGGTAGCCATGTTTGTTCTGAGATATGGTAGCTTGAACGGGAGATTGTTGGACATGATCTCACTCAATTCGGAATTTCTGAGTTCTGAGAGAAAAATTCACATACACGTCTGAATCCTTGCTGAAGCGTGCCGTCGTGTTCTCTCTTTCACGCTCGTCACAGTATGGATAGCTTACAGTAGATCTATCTGATTTGGTTTTGTGTTAAACGGATTTTTTCATTTAAATGTAGGCCTAGCACTTGTCACGTTCAGCGCCGTCCGTCCCGATCCAGCCCCTCGCGTGCCACGCCCTCCTCGTTACCTCCTGTGATTTCCTATTGTTTCCACCCGTGTGGCGCCGCCGCACGCCGGTCCTGTGATCTGTCATGTCCGTATTTAGGTCTGCGTCTGCGTCTCTCCGGCAGACGCGGCATAGAACGTGTCTTGTCTGAGTGTTGTTCTGATTAAAAACCCCTTTGTTTGTCCATCCTCTTGCCTGGCTCCTCTTTGTAGTCCCGGAACGCACCCCGATCGTCACAGAGAGGTGCATAGAAAAAAATAATTGTGTGTAATTTCTCATGGGTACAGGTGGGTAACGGGCAGAATGTTAACAGGCCCGGGCGGGTGTGGATTTAACTATGAAATAATCATGGGTGCACGGGTGGGTGTGGATTTAACTTTGAAATAATCACGGGTGCACGGGCGGGTGTGGTGCTGTACTGTGTGGGAGCAGGTCTCCGGAAGTGGACCCGCGCAGGACTTCCTGGTTATTCTCTTAGTTTCAGAATAAGATGTTATCTGATGTCCACAAACTCTGTATATGAGTCCTGTTTAGGGTACTTTCCCACCCTGTGGTGCCTGAAGTAGACTCCATGTCCCCCAAAGATCTTAACCAGGTTGGAGTAATGCAAGTGTTATTTCCAATGGGCTTTGACACAAATACATATTAAATATTATCTTAAATTCTTTATTGTATCCCATTCTTTTTCCGTTACTTTTAAATACCCACTTGCTGGCAGGCATTTAAATTGGCTTTCTTAGATTCCATGTTCACATTTTATCCATCTGAATATTTTAACTGAAGCAATTCGGTTTAAGTGCTTTGCTCAAGGGGAAGAGTTTGCAGGATCCCCTTTGAGGTGTGAACCGACAGCTTTTTGGTTACAAATCCGTGTTGCATAACTGCTGGGCTACCTGCTGCTTTGCTAAAATGGTTTTCTTTCAATTTTCCCAGAATGCACATGATGCTCCAGATTATTTATGACCACATTTTTTTTCCCCTACTCCATATCGAGTGCAGAAGTTTGCTCCGCACCAGCTAACCAGGCAATAATTTATTTTACAAGATGGTCTTGGCTTTGCGTCAAAATAAGCACAATGTGGCTCCCCACCGCGTTGGCAGATGTGAGAGTAATCAAGCTAGGATCCCAATTAAGCCACAAAGTAAACAGCTTTTACTTAATACTCTTCCGAAGAACGTGTGACCTCTATTGTTGCTCATGTCTTCAAACTGAAATCCACTTTCTATTGGGTGGACGGGTCCTTGAAATCTCATCCTCTTTATCAAGCCCACATAGCACCATCCTTCCCAGAATAGAAATAATTAGCTCACAGAACTGAAGAACAGAAACCCCCGCATAAGGAACAGGTTTCCTCACTTCCTGTCTCTCAGGGGTAACGTTATTGTCTGCAGTTTTACCGCAATCAGCAAGGTCAGCTATAAGGCAATCGGACAACTATTAGTCTCCATTGCCTGTGTGTCTATGCTGACACAGAGGCTTATCTGCCTTTTAAGGGAGTAATCACTATCTATAAAGAAAACAGGTTAATTATTTGTTAGGAAGCTAAGGTGAAGTCAAAAATTCTCCCAGAGGGGACGTTTGTATTCTTGTTAGACCTGAATCTGAATTTCTCCAGTAAAAATAAAATAGTGCCTAATGGGATAAAAGAACCATTAAATAAATTGAACAGAGTGATAGATAGATAGATAGATAGATAGATAGATAGATAGATAGATAGATAGATAGATAGATAGATAGATAGATAGATAGATGCACTCAGGGCATTTCCGTGTTCTTCTCCAGCTATAGACAATGGGGAAAGGTTGCTCGGCTGGATAATCATATCCATAGGTGGAGGGTGGTGATGGCTGGTGATGGTGGGTGGTGGTGGTGGTGGTGATGGCTGGTGATGGTGGGTGGTGGTGGTGGTGGAGGGTGGTGATGGTGGGTGGTGATGGTGGTGGTGATGGCTCGAGGTGGTGGGTGGTGGTGGTGGATATCTCTCAAGTCTGCTGGGTTGAAGAAATGCCTCAGCAGGATCACTGATCACGTGGTTCATCCATTGTCTGATAGACAGTGTGCAGACGGGATGAATTTGGAAGCCATTTTTTATTTTAATCTGCACACAAGTTCTCAAGGTAACTGGAAATGAAGGTCAGGCCAGGGATGCTTCCAGGCAGCTGTCTCTCTTGTTGTGAGAAACATTATTAGCATTTGAAGTAAGGCATTATCCAATCAAATTAAGATGGGCCTTTTCAAAACTTTCCACTTTAAGGATTAAGGCTCTTCCATCTTCTGTTCTACTTCCAGGCTGCAGTACTTCTGTTTTTTCCAGTCAATACTAGATTTCCCGTACCCACCTCAACCTTTTAGTGGGAAACTGGCGGCTCTGAAGATGCTGGACACCTGCCCAGGAGACGCAGATGCTGTGAAGTGCCCCGCTGGTCATTTTTTAAAAGGGGAAAGTCTTTTACTCATCCCACATTAATTATTCACAAGACGAAATCTGGAATGCAAGTCGCTGGTACATTGTCCTTTCTTTACAAAGTCAGGGTACTAGGATTTTTTGCATAGAGTGATAGGATGGATACCTGCATTCTGGCTCTCCTGACTGGGTGGTTGGAAATAAGAGGCAGAAAAACTCATTGAATTTTGAATGATTTTAATCTCAAAGCTCACAGATCACAGACATGGGATTTTAGCATACAGTGGACTGCTCCATGCGGACTGAGAAGCCAGAAATCTTTGGAAGATGCCGTGTTACATTGCATGCTATTGTCACACAAGTGTAAGAACATAACAATGACAAAAAAGCAAACCATTCGGATTCTTGGTTTGACTCAGCAAGGGCTAAGGACATCCATTTAGACATACATTATTTATCTAGCAGCTTTTGGAGACGGCTTCTTTGGAAAAGTTAAAAGACATGTTAATGTCAAGGTTTACGGAGAAATTATGTTAATAGTAACCAAGATACAGTTGTACGCATGCATGCATGACTTACGACTTCTAGGCTATGGCTAGATCTGTCTTCCATCTGTAGTTTTTGATTAATGTAACACTTTTTTCATTTATTAAAAATTGATTTTTATCCCCATAATCCAATCATGGCAATAGACTTATATTAATGTTTCATCCTGTGCTCAGTTGTAAATTATTTCTATTGGAACATTTTAATCATTAGTTAAACATAAACAAAATGAATTTGTACGTAATATTTCAATTCAGGTCAAAGTGAAAAATTTATTGGCAATACCAGTGAAGTCACATTCTCCCCACAATGCAATATGTAACTATAGTTTCAGAGGACATACAAATGAATTGTCCCAATTTGTGAAAGTTTAATCCACATTTATAATGATATTATAGATTTAGGTTTTAGCACTCTGTATGATTTTGGGGTTGTTTGTCGATCACTGCTTCTATCTAAGTTATGGCTATAGATGAGGGTGCATTTTTCTGTACTGCTCTGAGATATGAAAGGTATTTTTTTGCATAAAAAAATCTATGCTAATGCAAATGCTTAGACGTGGGTATTTCAGGTCCTGAAAGTAAACAAATATAAAGAGTCACCACCACACAGTTCTCAACTGATCATCTCATTGTGCAATCCTACCACCTGAGCATTGGAGCCAATCCCTTCCACAATGCTTCATACAATCTCTCAAGACCTCATTCGCTTCATCATTAATAGCTCCATAACATCTGATCACGTACGAATAGCATTAAAAAAAGCTAGGGTTATTCCCATCCTGAAGAAACCAACTTTGAATCTCTCAGACATCAGCAACTACTGACTGGTATCACTTCTCTCTTTTCTTTCAAAAATCCTTGAACGTGCAGTTTACAATCATCTGCTTTTCTGTCTCTCTCAGAACAACCTTCACTACCCTAACCAATTTGGCTTCAAAACGGCACATTCCACAGACACTGCCGCCTTGACCGTTACGGAGAAGCTACATGCTGTCAAAACTGTCATCTGTCCTCATCATCCTTGACCTTTCAGCAGCATTCGACACAGTGAACCACAAGACTCTCTTGTCCATCCTTATGAGTCTTGGAATTCATGGCTCAGCATGGAAATGGTTTGCTTCCTACCTAGAAGGTCTATCATATCAAGTAACATGATCTATATTCTATGCAGACTCTCGATTGGTGTCCCTCAGGACTCAGTTCTTGGTCCTCTTCTGTTCTTCCTCTATACTAGATCCCTTGGTGAGTGTCACTGTTATGCAGAAGACACTCAACTAATCCTCTCCTTTCTGGCACTCATATCTCCATTCAGATCTTGGCATATTTGTCAACAACATCTCAACACTGATGACAGCTCATCAGCTGAAACTCAACCCCAGAAAAACTGAACTGTTGTGTATCTCAGCTTATCCATCCTCACACCAGGATCTTGTGATCTCCCTGGACAACTCTCCAATTTGTCGCCGCCCATAACCTTGGAGTAACCGTGGACCATGAATCGCCTGTCCTTTTCCTCTCGCATTGCCAATCCTTCCCGTTCATGTCGATTCCTTCTTTTCAAAATCAGAAGGGTTCATCCATTTCTTTCCACGCAAGCTACTCAGGAACATCCCTTTTCATATCGAGTCTAGCGCAATGCATCCTCTGCAACTCATCCAGAATGAGCCTTCCTAGGTTTTCCTGCAGCACACCATGGTACTCTCCCTCCACTGGCTCCCTGTAGCTACATGCATCAGATTCAAAACACTGATGCTTGTCTACAAATCCAAAAATGGTGCAGCACCCACCTACCTAAATGAACTTATCTCACTCTACACTGCATCGTGTTCTCTCCAATCTTCAAGCACTGCTTGAATGGTCCCACCATCTCTCATGGTGCAAGGAAGACATGCATCTAGACTCTTCTGTGTTTTGGCACCTAAGTGGTGGAATGAACTTCCCCTAGATGTCCAAATAGCTGAGTCATTGGCTGCCTTCAGACAACGACTAAAAACCTACCTCTTTCGGAAGTACTTGGATTGGCACTTCAAGGATTACACTCTTATTATTAAAAAAATGTATTACTTGCCAACAAGGTTTTAGAGTGATAATATTCTTAGCTGGGTTCTATTGAACCCGTATTAGAATGTATTCACTGATGAGACTTCTAAGCATTTATGTAAGTTGCTCTAGATAAGGGTGCCTGCCAAAAGCTCTACATATAAATGTAAAAGTAAATTAATGGTTGAAACAAAATCTTGGTCTGGACTTTTACTCTCTGGACCTGAACTACACATCAAATGCACACCTTTCATTTCACGAAGGAACGGGAACACTGAAAATAAGGGTGATGAATTGTATATTCCCACTGGATCTTTGTCAAATATACAATTTCAGAGTTTCATATCCATGCTTTAACGATCTCCGTGGAAATGCATATTGATGCTGCCATAATTAGGCATGAGACCCATTTATTTAATGCTGCAGTGAACGGCTTTTAATGGAATGGAATGAATGTACACCAACAGCAGGCACCCAGTCCACGAACAGTTCTCTCGTTTGCAGCGAGCTCAACAGATCAATAAATTCCTTGTATGGTCAATGTGCTTCTTGTGCTCAATAACTAGCTTAAGCAATTAAGTTTAAATGACGATCCATAAAACATTAATAAAGTCTTGGTTGATGCAGTTTATTGAGCTTATGTGGTCATGATGTGCAACAATGGTGATGAGATGTGTAATCTATCAACTACCTTCTGCTTATCCTTAGCATTGTGGAATGAGATTCATAATACAAAATGACAAAATACAAACTATTTTATTTCATGCTGCCATTATCTGACCCACTTCTAGGATTAATGAAAATATTATGACGGTAGTCATGTTTTATTCCAAATTAATACTTCAGACCTTAAAGGCCTAGGCGGATACTGGGCTGCCAGGAGTAACAGAGAGAAGTTTGACAGTGCCATCTCCACGACAGGACCTTTGCTCTGTGTGATTTCCGAGTTAACACCCTAGTGGGTGGCACAAAAGGCTGCAATTCCCATCTCACTGTGGGGGATGACTGAACTCAGTAGCCCTACTTGACCTTCTGCCCTTCTGTCTCAGTGGGAAACAAGAAAAAAGCAAAGCAAAAACAAGGAAAAATGGCATAACAGAAAGATGCCAGTAGGAAAACTCCGCCCCCTTTCCAAAATGTGGGGGGATAAAAATAAAGACAATTCATTGCCAAGATCAACAGGTGTCGCAGCTACAACGACCCAGTACCAAAAGATATCCTTCTTTGTGATCCCAGTCAGTGACTGACGTCCACCAGTATCATTCAAAAAACCCATGCTGCCTGACACCAGCAGGAACTGGTAATTAAGCACCCGAAGTAAGCAATTAATTAGTTCTTAACAATGGAACTGCCCCATTAATAGCTGCTAAAAGTGAGCTCTTTGGTGTTTAGTTTTATCGTCATAAAACGTTTATGGCCTCTCAGACACAAGTCAATTACATGTGACTGAAAGAGCCTGCTGTGCCGCTGGGGGCCGGAAAGGTTGGCCAGGGGTAGTAAACTCCCCCGAGCATAAAAGAATGGCTCCATGAGTAAATACCAGTGTAATAATTAAGAGCGAGCAGCCCAGGCTGGGTTATTTACCACCTTCGACAGTCCTGGCTCTAATCTGTGTGTGTGTGTGTATATATATATTACTATAGTGCTCTTGTCCAGGGTGTCCTCTGCTGTGTCACCTGTGATTCGCAATCTTGTACTGTGCTAAAAGAAAGAGGATGGATGGCCAGCTGGATGCAGGATCGTCTGTTAGAGGTCATCGTCTGCAGTGGGTCAGCAACGGATTTCACCACGAGGTCAGGTCTCTGCCATTATCCCTTGGATTCCTTACCAGTAAGATGACCAGATAATCCATGTCACGGAGGATTCTTTAAGCTAGTACAGGATTTGTAAACTATCATTTCAATTAACAGGACCCAAATTTCACTTAAGCACTGAGCTCTTGCAGTGTTCTGATTGAAATAGCTCCTATAATCATGTATGTGTCAATAATGTTAATGGGAAGCACAGTTTTACAGTAGTGTTTAAAGCCTGAAATAGCTTAAAGTGTCCTCACTGACATGGAGTATCTGGTTCCATTGTCCGTATAATTCATTTGAACAGGGCATTCCTTTTGTAGCTTTAACATGTCTTTCATCACTTAAAATCATATATATCATATAAGCCAAGTCAACTGAACACACGCTGATAATTTAACAACATTCATTCTTTGCTTCATTCATTCATTCATTTATTTATATAATAAGTCCAGCAGGTAGGACAGTGAGCATGTGTGTGTGTGTGTGGGGGGGGGTTGCTCTTTCTTCTGAGCCCAACTCACATGCAGAAGGGAAGTGTGCCATTCCTGCCCCCACCCCGAACAAATGATATTTACACAGCTGAAGAACCAGGACTCAGGACCAGAAGCATGTCGGTTTAATTCAGGGGAAGGGGTCTGTTATAGTACCCATGAGCTTCAGATAAAATCTTCTGCTAAACAAGTGAGTAATTGTTTGGTTAATGAACTAATGCACAAACATGATTAATGGAGAATAATTCTGTTTCTGGCACCTCCAGTGCTGCGTACTGCCACATCAGCCATGCAGGTCAGCCCGCTGGTGGGAGTGTTTCGCTCTAGCCAGTCCCTGTAAATGCATCTCGTTTTCAAGCTCCCTGTGACTACTGAAGCATCCTACATTCATTTTACCTCTGCTGGTTTGAATGTTCACTTGCCATCATAAGCTGAGTAATTTCTGATCAATTTGCGTGTGTTTTTTTCTGTCTATGCTGGGGTATATATTGTGTCTATTGTTAGTCACGTCTTTATTCTTGCAAAAACATTTTTCTTTCTGCACATGACATGTTTTAAAGGTTTGCCTGTCTCCATCCTACCACCCTCATTTTTGGCAGCACCATGGAGGGGCATATTGCTGCATCCAGGAGCAAATGTCGAGTAAGAGGGGCAATGTCAAATAGGAGAGGCAATGTCGAGTAGGAGGGGCAATGTAAAATAGGAGGGGCAATGTGGAATAGGGGGGCAATGTTGAATAGGTGGAGCGATATCGAGTAAGAGGGACAATGTCAAATAGGAGGGGCGATGTCGAGTACGGGGCAATGTTGAATAGGAGGGGCAATGTCGAGTAGGGAGCAATGTTGAATAGGAGGGGCAATTTCGAATAGGAGGGGCAATGTTGAATAAGACTGGCAATGTTGAGTAGGAGGGGCAATGTTGAATAGGAGGAGCAATGTCAAGTAGGAGGGGCAATGTCAAATAGGAGGGGTAATGTCGAGTACGGGAGCAATTTTGAATAGGAGGGGCAATGTCAAATAGGAGGGGCAATGTAAATTAGGGGGGCAATGTTGAATAGAATGGGCAATGTCGAGTAGGAGGGGCAATATTGAATAGGATGAGCAATGTCGAATAGGACGGGCAATTTTGAATAGGAGGAGCAATGTTGAATAGGAGGGGCAATGTTGAATAGCAGAGACAATGTGGGAGGGTTTTATAACTGTTATCATCTGATACCCTAACCATAAATCTCTCCTATCCCTTGTTATAAATCCTGTCTACTCGACATTGCCCCTCTCACTTGACATTTAGCTCCTGGCTGCAATGATATATATACCTGGCACCATGGGCTTCTTCAGTCACTTTATATTATCTCAGGCATCACCAATCAGAACTTGGCACTGATTTGCTGATGCTTCATTTGTTTTGATGCATTCCTGAGACAACAGGTAGGCCGGGTGTCTGAGACTCTCAATGACGAGATTAGCGACCATGCAGGACTGCTGTACCTCTTGCCCATTTCAAGCGTGACAACCTGGATGTTCGTCCAGGGCTGCCAGCAGCATAATCAGGTGCAACAGCTTTCACTCCTGCTCAGGAAAGGGCTTAATGATGACAAACGCAATAGAAAACATGGGTGACTTTTCCCCTTATGAAAAAAGAACACACAAGTACATATTGCTGGATGACTCATTTGTAATATTTCGGATTGGTTAATATTTGATCTTGATATTCATCTATTTTTGTCTTTCTGGAAAAACTTTCCAACCTAGGATAGCTGTGATCCACCCCTTATATCCTCACCCACAAACACACTGTGCATACCCATTGTGTGTAGAAAAGACTCTGTAATTATTGCCATATTCAGTTCTTAAGTTAAAGGACTTTTGTAGGACTTCAGTGGCAAGGTGGGTATAACAGTATATATTCTATAATTTAGTGAAATTAAGAATGAAACATTTTCAGGTTTTCAAGTTTTTTCAAAAAAAAAAAGTGCCATAACGAACGATAGTTGACAAAAAGAAGCAAGAGAAAAAATATTTTGAGTAACAGGCTCAAATGCTAACAGTTTACATTTTGGTGCTTCTCCAGGTTATGAATCATTTTCAGGTTCCCTCCCTCGTTATTTTTAACCCTAAGTCATGTGCACTGCCAGTCAAGCACAAGATACTGTAGACATCCTTCTTGCGTTTTGTGTTAATATTGGCATGTAGTATAAGACAGAGCCAGAGCAAGTGCCATATCTCAAGGCCAAACCATTCAATGGACCTACAGCACCACCCCGTGGCCACCATCAGCATTGACCAGATCGAAATTTGGCTGCCTCTAGAATCCTTGACCTACTTAATGCTTCGCGGTGTGTGTTTCTCGTTAATCTCAGTGAATCAATGAGCTATGTGCAGAGCTAATGCAAATGGATCACAACAGCATTGGGTAACATTTTAAAAATGGAGAGGAGATATTTATGGGGCATTCTGTAGGATTGGCACAGAAGATGTGGGAATATAACGGTATAAAATATTCAGTGGGATTTCATGTTTTCGTTATATACATATCGCTGCAACGATTTATTGTTCGCCAAGCACTTCTGACAGGCCAATTTACCTTAGGAAAAGACTCTTAGCTGGAGATCCTCTGCAGTCCCATGGACATTTTCAAAGAGGCCAAAGTGATTTCATTGTTCTAATTCTCAGTCAGTTTCAGGAATATAGATTCTGTCTGTTTAAGTCTCTCTATTTAACCTGGAAGTAGGTAAATCAGCTTTTGCTGAAAGCTCTGTCAGGAACAGGGACGCTCCAGGGCAGCAGCCAACATTTCCTGACACGACACAACTCGACAGTCAAACAATCAAGTGCAAATTCAAGCACGGAATGGCGAAGGTCTTTTCCAGATTCTATCCTTGCCGCTATCCGCCCAGTTACAGAACTTTCCTTATTTTTGTGCTGTTTCAATCGAAGACGCTAATACAAATATCGATGATAGTATAGAGTTGACAATATAAAATTAAAAATCTGTCCTTTAGATCTCTGCTTTCTATATGATGCTTTTTCTTGCATAAATATATAGTGCAGCTGGGTCAGCCTGCTAAACCTTTACTTCACTGTTACCTTTAACCGTTTAAGGTAACACATAGTCCCAGACTCTTCAAGCCTTGGATGGGACACTCATCCGGGGGTGTTGTTAGGGTTTCTTTAGGGGGGCCTTAGCTCCTAAAATGTGCCCCCCCCCCATTTAGTTTAAATGGTGTGTTCCCATCAGACCCCATTAGGAAAGGTTTAGCCACACTCGTACATCTGAAGTGACGCTCCATAGTCTTCCATAGCAAGAAACAGACACACAAAGAGCATCTGTGCGCTCAGTCTAGGTTTGCAGTAGCCTGAAACTCGTTCAAGAAAGAAGTGAATATTCTCCATTTCTAAAGTCCTTTTGGGACGTGTTCATATGTAACCATATCTTAGTGGCGATCGTCCATTCAATTCTATTGGCAAAACCCTAATTCCAGCATGATGACCTTAACCCCTACCCAGCCCTAACCTTAATCATAGGTAACCAAACAAAATTCAAGACTTTGAGCATTATTAGGTTTTTGACTGTAGGTACAGATTTTTATAAAATTGAAATCCCCCTTGTGAGGACTGAAAAAATTGTCTCCACAATGTCAAAAAAACAGGCCCCCCCAATGTAATATATACATAAACACACACGCACAATTGTATTGTCTACTGATTTTCAGTATGACCTATAGCTAAGGCCAAGTTTCTAATTGTAACGGAAAAAAATCCAGTCTGTCATTTTTTTTCTTGCTCAGCACAACAATAAAAAGCTGCATTGCAGAGTCAGTGTGGGCATTGAGGAGGGCCCAGTTTTAATTAGGGTGGTAGTGGGGGGTGGTTTACCTGGCTGTTACAGAAAGTAGAATGTAGACAAGCCCCCCCCCGGAAAAAGTCGTCTCTTTGAGAAGAAAGGAACTATTCTCCTTAGCGTCTGCTGCAGTCGTCTGTCTTCAGCAGGGAACTGGTGCTTACAAATAAGGCCAGATTCCTCTGAGGCCCCAGACCTAGTTGAGGAAGCTCTCATTGTGGGAGAATACAGCACAGGAGCAGAAGCTCTGTTCCATCAAAGTGACTAATCACACCTCGCCAAAGTCAGTACTCGTCTGCATTCACTTCTGCCGTGTCGCCTTGTCCACTGTGCTATGTGAAGTGGCCGAAATCCACTGGTATCTGTATTAATACAGCTCTTTGAATATTTCTTTGGTCCTTCACCCAAGACGGATTTAAGTAATAGCTTTAGGCAACATCTTGTCTCACCTAGGTACATGCAGATGAAGGCCAGATGCATTTGCGTGCATGTGACTGTGATTATATACATTTGCCCTGAAGACCTACTGGTATTTGAGATTTGCCTTGTTTACTAATTACAGAGAAACAGTCTGAAATATGCTTTTAGTGAATGACTTCAGTAATACGATGGCCGACCTCTCATCTGCCTACCATTAGACTGAATAAAGTTCCTCAGACCAACCCTAAAACCTCATCTGGTTTAATCAAAACTCTGGATTGTCCTGATTGTCCGCATGCATTTATCAAAAGGCACTCTTTGTGCTGCCAAAATTAGCCAAGGTCGCTGTGAGTGCAGTTTTATAGCATGTAATATAGTGACTTTTTTAACGTAAGGGATGGTTTGACTGTGTGGCATGTATTTCCCATACATAAATCTTTTTGCTCTATGTATGATAATCATCTTGGAACAAAAACAGGCACATACATGCAAAGACATGCACACGCAGACATGTACACAGTCCGGCTCTTTCGCTAAACCTCTGTAAGGCGTATTAGTTTGGAAAAGTATCATCGATGTTGATGTGTAAGACTCCAAAGGGTCAGCATGAGGCACATGCAGCAGATGTTAGACGGAAAACTCACAAGAGGTCAGAAGTTGCTCTGGGTGTAAGAAGAAGTGAGGTTTGAACCTAATGGAAGTGGAGAATCTCCCTGGAGGCTGAGAATGACACAATGATTGAAAGTAAAGTGCATGCCCAGGTTGGCCTGAAAGGGCCCTGAGCAGCTCAGGATGGATCCTCTTATCTTCTCCACCATCCTTAGCATGATCTGCAGTTTTAGTTTCACCAAAAACAGGACTCTGAGCCTCACCTCCCTGTTCACGCAGCTCCTCCATTTCATTTCATTTTAATTTGTCTCGATCATCGTCCTGATAGCGATGCAGAAGATTGCTTTCCTTCCTCCGTTCTCGCTAATTTGCTGCAGTGCAGGAGAATGGGGGAATGTCGTGTTCCACAGCGGAAGGCATGAATGGAGGGACATCGATCGTGACAGAGGCAGGTATGGGAGGCCAGTCTCGAGAGATTCATCTAGATAACCTCTCCTTCTGACCCTACATGATTCTTCATGTCAGAGGAAAAACGGAGGGGGGGGGGGGGGGGGGTTTAGATCAAAAACAAAATAAAAAAGAGAATAAAAAGTAGAAAAAATTA
>JABFEA020000050.1:14359793-14410821 GCA_019775915.2 Cyphomyrus plagiostoma
CCCCCCCCCCCCCCCCCCCCCCCCCCCCCCCCCCCCCCCCCCGCCCCCCCCCCCCCCCCCCCCCCCCCGCCCCCCCCGCCCCCCCCCCCCCCCCCCCCCCCCCCGCCCCCCCCCCCCCCCCCCCCCCCCGGGACTGTGAGAGTGCACTGTGCAGCCTCAACAGGAAGGAGCCTAATACTCCGGATGAGAGAAGATCCTCTAATATCTACAAAACCCCATGATGGTAGTTCATGCAAAATATGCTAATCCATGCATATCACCTGCCAGCATTTTTCTGTATGATATTCCCTATTTGCTGTTTATATCTCTGCTTCTCCACGGTGCTTATAGTTATGACTGGCAGTAAAAGTCATATATAAGCAGGTGTATGGATTGCATTCGTCATTTCCATCACCTCTGTGTATAAACTCACAAGCCCGTGGGATCTCGCTTTCCCACACCCAACAAGCATCCTGGGCTTTTCAGCGACAAGCCCACAAGCTACATACAATCCAGCAGAGGCCTCAATACCTGCATGATTTCAGGAGCAGGTCTTTATTATGAATTCTTTTGTGTCTTCGTATCTGCATGCATGTTTAATGGTGTATCCATTTGCTTGCTGATTGATATAATCACGGCCTCCGGTTCTAAACAATGTTACCTTCATTTGCGTGCCATAGACTTCAGGAAAGAATCCCTAAATAAAACTGATAGTTTACTATTTATTTTGTTCTTTTTTGCTTCCAAGGCATCAGAAATAGTCTTTTCAGCTCAGTCCAACAGTCACGTTCTGGCAGGCTTCAATGGTTCTATGTAATATAGAATGGAATAGTAATACTCTGTTCACCCCTGCGGAGAAACTGGGTATTTTTTTTAACACATCCCAGCTTTCTTTCCATGAGACACATAGACATATGTAGCATACGAGAGTAAGTTTGGGGTGCAGAATACAGGATGAGCCAGCGTACAGTGCCCCTGCAGTAACTGGTGTTAAGGGACCCAGTTGTGACATCACTCCACAGACTAAAGGATTTGAACCAACAACCTTATGGTTAGAGAGACCAACACATCTCCCTCTATCCCCAGGCTTAAGAAGAATTCATTTTAAAATCATTTAACAACAATTAGTCGTTGCCTACTGACCATCAACCCTTACCACTCTGTTTCATTTAGCCATTAATTTATGTATAAAAAATGGTTATGTGATTGGTTACGATGATTTTAGGATGTTTAAGAAGAGCTACCATCCAAGTTTTGTGGTTATTAACATGGCCCATGTTCATTCCCAGTCTTACTACAAAATAAGCTCCTATGCTGGTGCTGGCAATCTGAGATATGGGTACCCCAAACAAAATTAATGGCTAAAAAGCACACAATATTTACAGCTCCTGCCCATTGACTACCCACACAATGACTTGGACAGTATCTTCCCTGCTTGTGATCTTTGTCTGCCATGATGCTCTTTAGGCTATATCAGGTAAGGAGCTGGTCAGCTGAACCCATTATATCGACAGTATGGGTAGCCATTCAGTGGTAGCATGAGTTGTGATACTTTGCCAGAAGTCGCAAATGTTCATCTTGTTGATGGGATATTTCATCCAAGAAACCTCTTTCCAGCAGCCGACATCTCCCAGGTAAAGCTTAGCGACTCCTTGCATAATCCCAAATGGATTTCTGGTAAATTCTGTACACTGAAAAATGGGACAGCGACCTCACTAACCTGGCGGTGCTCAGCTAACGGTGAACTGGGCTGGACTGTCAACAAGTCTAGAGGTAGCATATGCGTTCATTTCCCTGGCAAACTATTAGAACACAAGAGTACCATCTCAAGGAAGACAAATCTATTGAATCTGTGGGAATGAGAATTTGAATAATACAATGCTTTTACTTTCCAGATAAACCAATTAAGCACAATTAAGGTCCATCCCAATCAATAACTGGCAGCTCTGACCAAAGACATTGACCTTCAGGATGTTCTGTATCCTACAATTATTTCTAAGACTCATTCACAGTTCCCTGTAAAATCCATCAGCGAGAGAAATTGTTTACCACTGTCATGTTGTGCCTTCCTGCAAAGCAGGCTTGGAAAGTGAGAAAAAATTAAAGGTCATCATTCATGCTGTCGCATCTGTAAATAACTCACTTCAATCACTTTTTTTTTATTATTTCCATTGATGTAAAGTAAGGTCTATGTAGGTAGTTTGTTAAACTAAGAGGAAGACAAAAAAACAGGTCTATGAGGGTGACTCCAGTGGTCACTGTGGGGAAGGGGACCTTTTTTAAATTGTAAATAGAATTAAAAGAGTTAACAAACTATTGCCAAAGTACAATTCGCAAATGAAAAACTGGCTTCTACAAGCTTGGAACTGCAACCATCCTTAAGGCTCCTGGACCACAACATATTTTTTTATTAGAATTCTCACTTAATTTCTTGTCGCCCCTTGCACAGAGCACGCCCGCCTACTTCGATCAATCAGCTGGCCTCTCTTACACACCTGACAGGTGTAATGTTACCTCATACCTTAAAGCTCACCTCATCTACCTGTCTCGCACATATGGACTGTAAATTAGCCTTGATCTCTATCTGGCAGGTGACACATGTTGTTCCGTTGCTTCGGCTTGCTAATTGTAGCGTAGCAGGGTGCGCTAAAGGATCACCCCATGAAAGTGCAGACAGGATGATGGAGCACTTCTTAGTGTCAGTACCCACTCCATTTATCTCCCTGAAGCTCATGCCTTTGTTTCTCCGGTTCTGTGTGAAATCTTCGGCAATTGCAGTGAACCTGTCGTGCCACTGCTCCATGTTCATGCAATGTATTGTCCACAGGGTGTCTTTTCTGAATGCTCTCTCACACACGATTGATTTGATTAGTATGATATTTTTCTGCTTGATGAATAATAAATGGTCGTGTCAAACAGCGTGCATTGTTTGATGGAACGGTCCACCGCAATTCTGCTACCCACCAGGAGGGGGCAATCAACATAATGTAGGCCAATGGTACCTGTGGTGTTCTCACGGTCGGCCACAAGGAGTTCTAACTGGATGTGGCCTGCAGCTGCTAATTGCCACAAACAGAAAGTCGCACTGGCTTCCCTGATGCAGCTTAAAACAATCTATATACTGTATATTTACTTGAATTTTCTGAATAAATCTCACTCCTCCAGGGGTACTTTCCTGCACCCTCATCTCCTGTGCCTTTTCCCGTGTCTCTAAAGTAATTAAATATTCATTTGAATTCATTTGAAAACGCGGGTGGTTCCATGATGCCGGCATAATGGTTTACCTTGATTGAGTGCGGTGATTTTCCCATGATGTCTCCCATGGCGTGCCTCGAGGCTCTGGCTCTTTTCATCCCATTTTATCAAGTCTATCTATAGATTTTTTCTGACACCCTTGTCTTGTTTTTCCGAGCTACATGTCAACATTTTGTTAGGGAAAATTTGCCTGATTTGAGTGGTCGAGAGGCTCCCTCAAGGATACCTGTTTGCTGCACTTTCCGAAGCGTCACACAAAGGAAGGAACATCTCATTATCTCAGCCTCGCTGCGCTCGTGCCATTCACTCTCCCGGGTATGTGCTGGCCACCCCTACTCTTACCTTACACTAGTCTTCACCACATGACACTGCCTTGCCTCAACTTCGAAAATGTAAAAAAAATATAGAGAGATTCCCAGTGTGGGCTCAAAAGATATCAAAATTTACACCCAACGTGCAAACTCTGTCAACAGGCAAAACATCCGAAGGCAGACTGCATCACATAAGCAGCCATTATTGTTTCAGCTACACCTCGCATAACCACCACCCACGACACCCATCTTCACACTGAACTGCTTATCTGCTTGGCAGCCATCTCAGTCCAGGGCACATTTTCAATTGCTCATTTATTCAAAAGGAAACTTATTGATGTGATTGAGGCCCCTGGGATTGGAGCCTGCATCCTACTGATAACAGCTTCAGCTACCGGCAGGGCTGCTCTTAGCATTGCCACTTTCTTTGAAGTTGCAGAAGACAGGGGGGCATTAGGTCCCCATCCTTTCTAAGGTATTTCCTGCTTCAGCAAAATCATGAAACACGCTGGTGGGGTCCGAAGGGACATTTAATTGTGTGTGTATGTGTGTGTGGTCCAGGTGTACATTACATTGTGGGGACATTTGGCCCAAACAATGTGATAAAAACTTGTTATTTTGATGTTGTGGGGACCATTTTATCAATAACAGTTACAAAAATGTATGAATGTGATCATAAAACTAAAAATGCCAAAAGACTTGTATTTTGTTTGGTTGCTTATGGTTAAGGTTAGGGCTGGGTAAGGGTCATCTTGGTATTAGAGTTTTCCCCATAGAAATGAATGGAGAGTCCCCACAAAGATATAATTACAAACCTGTGTGTCTGCGTGTGCTATGGAGTAGTGTGAGGCTTATAATTAGCAAAATCACTGTTTTGCCGAGTGCTAAAAGGTTTATAGCTCAATTTGAATTTTTTTTATGACAAAAAGGAGAAAAAAAAGATAAATACTGCGTAACAGATGCATGTAATAAATTGATAATAAGCTGTGGAAAAGGATCCCCTCTGTAGCGTTATATTTTAACTAGGGGGGCCGAGCTTCCAGGGTGTGTTTGGGCCAGTGCTGTGTGGGTTGAAACCACAGACACCTTCAGATGAGATCAGCGTCACGATGGTTGTTACAGTCTGCAGTAATTAAATGAGACTTTCACTATACCTGGTACCTGTGGCAGAGAGCACAGGCAGTGAGGATGTATGCAAAACACTGTTTTTCTCGCTAAAGTACTATGAACGGAACGGATTGGTCCTTGAGTATTACTTTTGACATAGAAGTCCAAGGCCTAAGCTATCAAGGTGTGATCTTATTAATTTTTTCTATATGATTTCAGAAACAGAAGGCACATTGTAAGGGTTATTACGGTATCCATTCTCACAATTTTGTCTTGGCAAATGTGTGAAATCACTCTATTAGTAGAACCAACAACATTTTACCAAAGCATGAATGAAATGGAAATCACAGCCAAATTAGTAATATGATATACAGAGATATGAACAAGAAAGTTCCACAACAATGGTATGTGCTGCAACAGGGGAATAACATCCTAACCTGCATATTATTAGCCTAAATTCACAGTGCATGGTTCATCCCTCCACTGTGACCATTACTGCAATATCCACACTCTCCATTATCAGTCAGGCCATGGACACGGTGCATCAAGTGTATTTAATTAATGAATTTTTAATCGATATTCTTTTAAGCTGTGTAAAAGGATTGACTCCTTGACTCAAAATTTTCAAGCCACTTGAAAATGTAATAAAAAGCAAAAATAAATTTCATATCCAGCCATGCATTCTGGTTTTATTAGTGGTTTTATTATTAGTAGAAATATGTCATTCATGGGATATTGTTGGTGGGAAGCAGACACAGTGCGACACCTGCCTGTGATCAGCTAGCAGGGCCTACTGTGTAAAATTGTTACTTAAGATATTGTGAAGTTAAATGTCACCACGCGGTTAACCCTTGACTGGCAGAACATGCTGGCTGCTGTGAATAACACGGACCTCCTTGAGTGGATGTGACAGGTGGCGATCAAGACGTGCTCCCGCCCATGAGTGGATGTGACAGGTGGAGCTCAAGACTTGCTCCCGCCCATGAGTGGATGTGACAAGTGGTGCTCAAGACTTGCTCCACCCATGAGTGGATGTGGCAGGTGGAGCTCAAGATTTGCTCCGCCCACTGCAAGCTGCCTCCCGGAGTTCCTGAATTATGCATAGGCTGCAGGAAGTTTGTACATAGTAATCTTTTAAGTGCCTTGCAGCTTCTATTTCTCCATGCATAGCCAAAGTGTGAGTCACTTGTGATTCACTCAGTGTCACTCTGTGTGGCTTTTATGTGTCATTTGTGTGTTCTTTGTCTATCATCTTCCTTGTTATTCAGTCAGACTCTTTAATTTAATTCAATATTCTTTTTGACTCTTGAAGGCAGCACAGGTCCATGTTTTGAGTATGCTTTCAATTATATAGCTTTTCTAGGCAGTACTTCCAGATCAGCTCCTTATATGGAGAATCGCCATCACGCCACAGCCGAAATGATGTGCTAGATGATGCAGTGAGACAGGAGCCAAGAAGCTGGATTTCTATGGTTTAGGGAAGCATAGATCATCAGCAGGATATTGATTAAGAGTAGAGGATAAATTCAGAATTGTGGAGCGTGGAGCAAAGCCGTGAATGATTCCCAGACTGAGTGACACCGAGAAAATGGGTGTGATCATCCTTTGACTGACACAGCTTCAGATGATGAGTGGCAGACGTGCAGTTTGCTTCCACACCAGTAAAACTGTCTTGTAAAACAACATGCATTTTCATTTCCGAACAGTAATGTGTTTTTTTTTTTTTGCGATTATGCTGCAACACCAGGGACTGTTTTTATTTACCATCTTGCCTCATTCTTCCAGATTTCTCGCCATCTGTTCGGTTATAGAATAGGAGCCACCCTCCTGCAGGAGTTTATTAGACGAAGGCAGAGGTGAGGCCCCCTCTTTTCTCTCTCTCAGATGCCTGGCCAGTGCCCCTCTTTCCCGCAGCCTTTACCCTCTCTGATTCTCATTTCAGATGCCTGAAAGATCAGCGCTCCAAGCTACCTGCTGATAACGAGTCTGTGGTAAAAAAAAGTACTAAATATCACCTGTGAACAGGGGCAAGTCTAGGATTTGTATAAGGTCAGGGGATGAAAGAGAGGCATTTGTCCTGAGTGACAGGAGACGGAGCCCATCAACTTTCAGCGTGGGTGAGTGCCCCGTAGGCCCCGCCCCTTTATGCACCCCAGTCAGGTAAAATCAATAACCACGTTTTGTAAGAGATTTACTTTTGTATTGAGTGTGCTGCGATGGCTCAACCACAACGTTGTCTCTCTGTTCCTTTTTATTCAGTATATGTCTCTCTTATTTGTCTCTATTGTGCATATAAGAGAGTTAGTGCACCCGCGCTAGTGGGCCTTAGCGCCGTGATGGGATAATGGCCTGAGGAGAGCCATACGAAGCTAATTACCAAGAACCCAAGAGCGGGTGCGAACATGCCGCCAGGCCACATCACGGATTATCCTGAGCCTACGTCGCTCCAGCAGGGGGAGAGCGAGAAAGCCGGAGGGAGAGAAAAAAAAAAACGAGTCTGAACAGAGCACAGGGCCGAATGTGCTGAGTGCGCTGGCCTGCGTCTCTTCGCTTACAGGCCCCCAGCTCCCTCTCAGCGCCCTGGACGGCCTTTGTAGTCTCCACTGCATTAGGATGACGATCATAACATGCGATACAGGTTATCGGCAGCAGTAAAAAAAAAGCTTTTTACTGCATTCGTAAAAGGCTATGGTGCATTATAACAGCAATAGCTGGCGGGTAATTCCCGAGAAACTCCGCGCTCAGCAGTAATGCCTCCCGGGAGGACTGGATATAACTCTGAGTTAAGTGTCCATATCAGTATTCCACACTGATTGAAACTGGCGGATTCCTTCAAAAGAATATAGACTGTATTGAATGATACTAAGTTTACAGAATATACTGTATAGAAAAAAAAAGTTTATATGATCTGGTATTTTTGTGTTGTGCAATATTATTGTTGCTGAGGCAAAAATCAACAAACAAGAGTCAATACAAGATTGAGAAATGTATATTCCTTTATGTATTAAGCATAGACAAATACTTCATAAATCTGCCTGCCCATGTCCCCTATATTTGGGAACAGGATATTACAATCACATAATGTCCTCATGGATCTTGGTTGCGGTTAATTGCACAAATTTGCCTTTTCAGTAGCGTGACAGCAAGCTTCCTATTGATACTCCTCTGTGGGAATCATCAAGGTTTCCAGGATTGCCAGTCTTGTGAAGCTCATAGAAATAATGAACTCCAATACCCAATGATGTATTTTAATGGAATTCAGAATCATAGCATAAAAACCTTTATATTAAAATAAATGAAACGTGTTTCAATGCACTGCACCTTTCATGTGAGATTCCCCTGACCAGTCGCTCTGAAAATACAACTAAGGGTCCACTAGCTTTCAATTTGTTATCTTGTTCTGAGGGTAATTATGACACGGATATGGTTTTAGACTATTGAGTTTTTCCAAAAAAGTTATACCTTTAGTCGAATGTGCAAAGCAAATTGACATGACTAAAAATGAATAATGTTAAGCTGCGTAATGATTTGTCCAGTAGTTAAATTAAACCTTAAATGGGTCCATGCAGGGCTACCGGAGGCATCTATACAGTAATTTAAATCAATGGATCTTTTATATTAAGAAATATGGCTTTATAACTAATGAGTCCTACTGAAAATTGCTTTTCCTCACACAATACTTTTCTATATAAGCTTTAAGCAGGAAATTGTCATTTTCTTGACCTATTCACATGTCTGTGAAACCTGGAGGTTTGATTGCATTGTGAATTTTACTTGATTACTCTTGACCTTTGTTCAGTGATAGCACCCATGCTTTTGCTAAGATAAAAGAGCATTTTCCAAGTACATGAGACTCAAGTTCTCATATATAAAAGCCTGCAGTGCATGGATTTTGCAGTGCGGCTAGTGAGCATTTTCACTAGGATGTCACCTTGTGGTTGCCATTTCATTATTCATATGATGGAGACATCGTTACCAGGGAATGTTGCTTCCATTATATAAAAAAGCAAACAACAAGCAAACGGGTAGTTGAAGGACATAAATGGTTTGGTCCTTAATGAATCTTTAAAATCTGTATGCATTGTGCTGGAGTTGGTTTGGTTGAGGTATCCATCAGCATGCATCAGCACTGAAACTGCAAGCTGTGTAAAACTGCTTCGGCTAAAGCCTCCTGCTGATAAACCTAAAAGAAGTAAATGAATAATAGCAGGTTGTACAGAGCCCCCCCACCCCCCTCCGGCAGCTCATCATGGGGCTTCACTTAACCTGGGAGTGAGGGAATCAGCCTGGAAGGTCCCAGTCCCGCTTGGGGCTGGTAGGATTGCGCAGAGAAGCGTCACAGTTCAATGACCCGGCCATCCTCTCTATCCTCGCTATCGAGCAAACTTCCTCAGTCCTTGGGGTCTTCCTCAGTGCCGGCGGCCGTCCAGCTTGCAACTGGGCCCACGGATGGAGGCGTCGCTTAACGATTCACCGATCTGCAATGTGGTCGGGGGTATTTGTCTGGGATTGAAATACCTCTGAAATGTCATCTGTCAGCTACAAGCTGAATATCCTGCGATACTCCGAGCGCCGAGTCACTGTTGTTTCCCAGACGCAACTTAAGCAAGTTTTATATACCAAAGGACTATTTGGATTACTTTATGTATGGGTAATTCTATGTAACTTATGTTGGTTTTTCATCAGAAAGACATTTTTATGTGCTGGGGGTTTAAGGCAGCAGCCGGTGTGATTAGCTCAGGCCGTCAGTCTACTCATTCCAACCAACCGACACCAGGGAATTGGGCTTAGAGAAGTCCTGGACAGAGGATGGCGGGCCGGCGTGTCAAATCTCTCACCCTCTCTCACACCCCAGCAGTAATGGAATTATTTGCCCGATCCCAAAAAAACAATTGCTTGGCTGTCTTGGGAGAGATGAGAAAGAGGCAGAAGAGAAAAGCAAAGGTCATGGAGACCAAGCAGAAGGTTGTAGGGCTTAGATCAACCTCTACATGACAAACCGTATAATTGTTAGAAGATCTCTGCTCATTACATTTCATTACTTTGAATAAAACGGAAACAATGGAGGCCAGGGTTCGAGCTGCACTGCAGCGTCTGTGACAGTGCGCTGTGAAATACTTCTCACTTCTCTAGTACACGTCCTACCTTCTCTGCGGGTGACTTGATTTTATACCTCATTTTCTTTTCTCATTATCCCAATAATTTGGAGGCAAATTACTAAACGTTTGACGGATCTGAATCGTCAGACCAATTGTTAGCTTCCGCAGCAATAATTTCAATAATGCACACATCTTCGGGCTCCTTTGATCGTGCTGCTGTACCCTGTAAATGCGTCTCCATCTCACCGTGTCGGTGGCCTTGCGCAGGCATGGGCCTCCCACAGTCTGCTTCCTGCACTCCTATTTATTTCAATACACTTCATCTGAACACCCTTCCCTTGGCTCAGTGCAAGGATTACAATTAATCACAGTTAATAAATGGAAAGATTTATTTGAAATTCAAAATAAAACACCCGGTCCCCGGACAAATGAACGATACAGAAATACACCAGTGGCCACGTTCTTTATTCATTTCAGTTACACGACTTTCTTATTCAAGACATTTTATTTATTTATCTGACATGGTGGACAATAAAGCAGCAGTAACTCGGATGATGGAAAACCGCCTTGTTTATTATATACGTATGAAAGGTATACAGGGCAGGTTTTTTGTCCCTCTGAGGCCCCCATCCCCTCTGGGTTGTTTCAAAAATGAAATAAATAGCCAGTGTCTCGATTCAGAAGTTCATAGATAGGTAGCTGGTTAGCAGAACGTGCTACTTCAGCACCTCCTGCATAAGCAACGTGTTTATTTAATATTTAGTGTAATGACTGTTTGTGGTCAACAGGGGGCCCAAATGTCAGGGTCTCCCCCAACTTTGGGATCCCAAAGCAAATGCACAGTTTCAGTGGTGACAAACACAAAGTTATGCACCTCTCAAAATCTAGGTAAATTCCTTCTTTTTTCAAAAATATACACTGACATTCTTCCAGAGGGAAACATTTAAGGCAGATAAAAAAGCTATTTAACGGAATCTATACTAACATATACTATCTACACTATACTATCTATACTATCCCCACTATATTAAAGTGTTGAAAGCCCTGGGGGGGAGTCAGGAGTTCTACTCATCCCTGTAAACATTCGACGGCAACTTGAATGTGATGTGCTACACTGTAGATGGCAGTGCCTCACTGACACCCGAAATGGGCAAATGGAGTGTGCTGGTGCTCTTGGCCCTTGAGACGACTCTCACAGCAATGAAGGCTGGAATAATCATTCTCCACAAATACAGGACTGTCTCCTAGGAGAAAGAAATAACTAAGACTTACATCCATGCTTCCCAAAAGTTACCATTAACTTTTGTGTGTGTAGTCATTGATCATGTATTTGTAGTAAATCAACACAATTCTCTTTCAGTCTCTCTTCCTACTGCTGTCCATCCCAGTATGGTCTAATAGGCCCAATTGTAACTGATCTGAATTATTTGTCATGTCATTAGCTAATTAAAAGTAAATCAGGAATTCCACATTGCCCATGTGCAGCGTGTCTCAAGCCGAATCCTGAAAATAAAGTAGTGCCCACACCCTGTCATAGAAAACAGGGTCTATTTTCCATATGTGCCACCAGGCCACTTCAATATGAGTGAGTAAAATTATTTAAGCAACATCAGTAACATTTGAGGGGGGCATAAAAATCACAAACAATTCTAGTAGCTACTTGAGAAAAAAGATGCATCATGATTGATTAACGATGAACAAACATGAGATCATTATTTCAGTTGTGTTATTCATGACTTGCTTTTTCAGTTGTTGACAAAGGTTAGCAGAATTACCAGATATAGTAACCAATATAGTAACTACTTGCGATAAAAATGTGTCACAATACATTAATGATGAACAAACATGAGATCGGTATTTCACTTGTGTTATTCCTGACTTGTTCCTTTAGTTGTTCCTTTAATAGTTCACAAAGATTTATAGAATTAATAGAGATAGTAACAAATATAGTAAGTGCTAATGATGAATGAACATGAGATCAGTATGTAACACTGCAAGACATTGTTTGTGGTTAATTAATACATAAGTAACAGTGTAATACTACATCATTTGTGCCACTCAAGTAAAGTGCTACCACAACATCTCACTTCATAGCCTTCACACCGCTTTTATTGTATTTTCCTCAGTGTGAAGCACCATTCTCACGCTTCTGGTCTGCTGCCTTATATCTCCACAAGCCACAGCCATTTTGAAACCATTTGAGTCTGAATCAGAAGCATGAGAATTACAATCACCTTTATTAGTTTATTTTCATGCATATTTCACATGCCGAGCATCGCTGCAATGTTCAGGCACAGCATTGTGAATGTGTGATACTTATAATGCATATCATGGCAGTGAGAAAAAAGCACTGGGTAAGAATCATGTCTGATGCACCTTCTCTTTCAGGGTCCATAGCTATGTTGACTTGTTGAAAGCTGCTTGAAGTCCACCTCTGCATCCCACAGGCTTGCTTCGTACAGGGTTTCCAGCTATGGTCAGCTGACTGGCGTTCGATTTTCTATTCAAGACAAGTCTGCACACACATGCACACGCATTTGCATGTATGTGACAATTTTATTACCTTGTAAAGAGTCTGTAGGGTTTGCAAACTACCCCAACGTTTCTGATGTAGCTAATTTTAGGGAAATAATATAGATTTGCCATAAGATTTCTTGCGTGAGCATAAGAGTTTGAAAGTGTGAGTGTCACGCCAGATTTCACTTTGGATAAATCAGCAGCAAACCAGCTAAATGTAAATGTATTGTCAGTCTGGTCTGACCTCCTATTTGTTAAATGAGCCCCTGTAAATAAACATACTCTCCAAGACTGCAGCACAACAGCAGGGGTGAGAAGTTTAAACAAAACAAGAAATGGTTAATTGAGTTTTTGAAAGAGACATTGATTAAAACGTTGAGGGTTCCAAGTGTTAGCGCACTGTAAATCACGCATGCTTAATGATTAATCAATCAGCCAGTAAGTAGTTTTATTGCCCCTGCACTTAAGTAGCTCCCATGCAAGGAGTCTCAAGAGATTTACAGCATATGTGCTTACCCACAGAGTGAGACAGTACTGCAGGGATATGGGCAGGAATGCCCCTTGGCAACAGACAGAGCTAATAGTTTGCGGTCAAGTTTGTGTGTGTGTGTGTGTGTGTGTGTGTGCGCGCGCATGATTATGTATATATTACATTGTGGGGACCAAATGTCCCCAAAATGTGATTCAAACCTGTATTTTGATGTTGTGGGGAACACCTTTACTCCACGCTCCACAAGGGGAAAGTCAGTTTTATAAAGAGAAATTTAATACATTTTATATGAATATGAAAATGTCTGTGTATGTATGTTTAGAATTAATTTTCTAAAGTTTATATAGCTAAATGTAATTGTGCTTGTTTTAAAGCATTTTGTTATTTAACCTGTCCATGTTTAATAGTTTAATTTAAACCAGCCTCAATTTTATTTCTCAGCCTGGGGTTTATATCTTTCATT
This sequence comes from Cyphomyrus plagiostoma, assembly GCA_019775915.2. Lineage (NCBI taxonomy): Eukaryota > Metazoa > Chordata > Actinopteri > Osteoglossiformes > Mormyridae > Cyphomyrus > Cyphomyrus plagiostoma. The sequence continues at coordinate 14,373,015 of JABFEA020000050.1, forward strand.
TATTATGGCCATGTGTGTTAATAAAAGTATAATAAAGTGAAAATACTTATTCACTTGCAGGATTTAGTTTAGTTTTGTTTGTAATTTATAAGTAATGTATAATTATCAGAGTGTGTAGGCAAACAGATATCTCACAGTACAGTGTTTCAGTTACAGCCGCCAAATTTACAAGTTCATAAATCCTTTTCTTGGATCTACAGCTGTCAGTTTTCCTCCTGCAGTAAGGTGAACACATACAGGGCTCTTCGAATCGGGGAGTCATGTGTCTTTGATCTAAAAACAAAACAAAGGGGATTGTGCTCTTGTTTTGCCTGATGTGTCCAGCCAGTTAAAACACAGATCAGTAGAAGCTGCACCATGTCTTGGCAGTTAGGGGAAAAACAAGCTTGTGCTCGATTGGACCATTGCAGCTGTTGCTGTGTGGAGCCCAGTGGTCACGCTCTCACTGACTGCCTCTGTGGGTAATGGTCCAGTGTCCTCTGCACAATGATAATGATTTTGGACTCTGCAAGGAGGATAAACAGTAACCCATAATTATCGGTGCTATTTATCATTCATTTTCTGTCCTTCATATGCATGTGCTACTTTCTTTGTGTGTAAATAATACTAAGCCTTGTTAGTGATCGCCTTGCAGGTCTATGTTACTGGTATTTGAATCAGGTACATGTTGCTGGTATATGAATCAGGTATATGTTACTGGTATAGGAATCAGGCATATTTTATTTGTAAATGAATCAGGTATGTGTTACTGGTATAGGAATCACGTACATGTTACTGATATAGGAATTGGGTATTACCGAATTACGGTCCATGGTGTTTATTGTGTTTATTTGTCTCATGCTATTTATTGATATTGTATATATTTACTATTCTTGCACACTTCCAATTTCACTACTCATTGCTGCTGTTGTGAGACATGCATACATGTTTTTCAGTCATCTGCATTCTTCCAAGTGTTAAACGATGTGACAAATACAGTGATTTGATTTGATTATTGTGCCTTCACTTGCATACTGCAATACACTGCAAGAGGTTGCCTGACCCATCGCCCTTGCCTGATTTTCTCAGGCCATAGAGAGCGTGAAGTTAACGCTATTGAAGTCTGAAGTCTAGCTTGACAGTGAGTGTCTAGTCTTAATTCCCCCGCCCATGACGATGCGTTAGTCCACAAGGAGTGCCACTCTGCAAATGTTTGTGACCCAGTTTGCGAGTTAAGAACTACCTTTTTCCTCTATGTGAGGCATTTTATTTGTTAACTAGGATCCTTAAAACAATAAGGGCCCTATAAGTCGAAAATGACTGAATACTGCATATATTCATGCCTTTTAAAAAAGCCAGTATAATGTTTAAATTTGGCCCAAGAATATTGCAAGAATAATGCATTTTTGAGAATACCTGGGCCCTTAAAACAAATGATTGTGGCATTGAAATGAATATAGCTTGCAACCCTTTCACATCTTGTCGGTTATGTATTTGTGGTGCCAGGCCACAATGGGAGAGACCAAGCAGACTCTTCTGCCAAGGAAGTATAGACATAACAAATGAATAATTAAACACTTTACATCTTGGGACTACAGGGCTGTCTACTGCCAGTAATTATTTAACACGAACTTTAGGCCACGAGTGGTACCCGACGAATAGGCATTCAGAGCTTGGGGCTGCTGTGATTTTAGGTTATTATCTTTTTACTTTTCATATTAAGTAGGGCAGACGTTTAGGATTTATGCGGCCTGGGAATCCACAATGCGGCCTTGCTTCACGGGAATTTCCCTTTCACTGGGTGGACGTGACATTAACTGCCATAGGTGACCCGACACACGCAATTTAAGAGCTCATCATTTCCTAGCCATTAATAAGCATTAACAAGTAGGGAATTTTCACCAAAACATACATAGTACCGATCACCAATTTATTTGTCAAATATTAATATTTCATTTTTGGTTTTAAGCAGTTTGACTAATTAGATTTTTTTTTCAAGAATCAGATTTGCTGTGTACCAGAGGGAGCAAGAGATCCTCCCGCAGTCATCCCATGAGGTTTGGGATCTTAACAGGCTGCTTCATTTCAGCTTGTAAACATTAAACATTCCGCCTCTGCTAGACTCCGGTTATTGTCTGTGACTACAGTGCCCCTTAGTGGTGGAAGACAGCCCGGCAATGAAAAAAGGCAGCTTTCTTTCTGGAATCCCATCAACTGGCACGCATAATCACAGAAATCACAAAATAGTCAATGTTCTTTTTTATTATTAAGTAAAATACCTTTCGTACAGTATGGCTAGATATAAAATGTAATTTGACTTCTCTCTGACAATATTTAATAAGGTCATTGTTTGACATCTTAAAAGAATTTGATTTTCTTTTTTTCTGAACATGCTGTTTCATGCCATATAAGCTTTGTAAATCTCTTTGGATAAAAAACATTTTAGATAAGACCAGAAAATAAATGAACAGGGCTAATAATAGTAACTTAATACCACCTCTGTTTGATAAGAGATGATGTTGTTAGAAGTGCTTTCAAACCAACAGAGGCAATAACACTCAGGCAAACACAGAATTAAATTGCGGCGTGTTTGCCTGGAATGTTCCCATTGTCTATGTCCTTTAACAGACGCTGAGGCTGTGCATTTGTCACCCCTGCACCTGCTTTCTGTTACCTTCTCTAGTGCATCAATAAAGTCCTAATGAACCACAGCATGGAGGATCTATGCAGGGTTGTGGAAGTCATAATGTATTAGAAAGTGTGCTTACACACAGGCCCTTCCTGTGCCTCTAGGAAATGCTTGTCCTATGCTGACTTTTGGTTTATGAATTCTGCAAAACTTTATTGATTATTGAATACTGGGAGGACTGGGGAATATGTTTACCATCTGTCAAGCTTTCCATACTACATACTACCATGGGACATAGTTGCTTGACTTATCTGGAGATTAAAGATTGGTTCCTTGGAAGCAGGTTGGATGATGTTAGAACTGCTCATTGGTTGGTTCAGGTTACAGTTAATCTGTAGTTACTTTTTTGTATATGTGCCTGGCCTGCTGGTTACCCTTAAGCATCATACACAGTATGTCATCACCAGCCTGTGTTTTTTATTCTAATTAGGGGTAATAGTGTGGATACCCAGAGACCTCAATCACTGAAAGTTTCAAGAATTATTTATTTCCTTAAGGTAGAAGTTGAAAACATTCCTTCAAAAATATCATGCAAATTTTCAGAGACAAGTCTATCCATTATTAAACAGTCCTACAGCTACATAAAATCAAACAAAAGAGTGGTTTTTCCTAACAAAAGGTTATAGGTGCTCAGGGACAATGACAGACCATGTAAAAAAAACATAGCAAGTAATTTACAGTCAAGTCGAGGAATAACTGAATCAGTGGAAGAGTTTCTTCAATCAGCAGTGAATGGTGCCATTTCTGTCCACTGTTCCTCACTGCCTTGTAAAATTTTCTTTGTTCATCCCACAATGGTTCATTCATTGTAGATGTATCAGCTGTAGACCATATAGGATTAACAAAAATAATATCAATGTAACGAGAGGCTTGATTGACACAGCTGCATGGCAGCGCTAGTTAAGAACTGGCATGGATGCTACTGATCTCTCTTCAGTTTCTGCCATCAACAGGCTCCTCCTTTTTTTATCATCAGCTCATCGTCACAACGGATTTCAGAACTTTGCTGGGCGCACCATCATGGTTGTAGTCTGAGCCATCAAGTTCAGGCCTTTCCAGTAGTACCACTTGATCCCGTTGAATCGGAGAACATTGGACCTGCCGCCGTAATATATGCCATTGAGGTTGGAGGGTCCGCAGGCATCAAACCACCATCCTAAAGTCATTGAAGGTCAAGGAGAAAAGATACATCAACGTGAGAGAAATTATGGTACATTACTGAGGAATTTTATGCAAAATAATCCAATCAGGCTACATGCTATATTTATACATATAGTCTACAGAAAATATATATATATAGCTATGGTATAAAACATAAGGTCTTAAACTGTTGTTTCTGCATTAGAGTATCGTAAGGAGCCATTGTTACTGTTGACTTTGTGAGATGACTTAGGTCATCTGAAAGGATTTAAGGAGTCAAGTGAGTGTGCTGCCCGGCCGCTGTGGAGCAACCGTTACCTCCTGATGCCATCTGCGCACACTTGCAGCTACAGCGGTCATTGTCGCGGTCCTTGGTGCTGAACGGAGTGCCGGAGGGCGCCAGGCTGCTGCTCCGGCCTGCTGTGCCGCTGAATCCCCGGGAGTGCAGGCTGGAAGGTCAGGACTCACAGCCGTTAGCCCCCTATTGCAGTGTTTCCCATGAAGCAGGTCCACGGGGACCCACAGCCGGGCCACCATTTCACTTCACTTTTGCTCCCTCCCAGCAAAAATGTGGATAGTCTGTGGGTCCCCGAGGTCCAGATTGGGAAACACTGTACTTTTGGATGAATTGTGCATTTTGCAAGCAGCAGTGTATCATATCAGTTGCATTGAGTTACACTACTTACAGTTCAACAGCTAGATACATGTCCTGCGGCAATCCACGTTAAGTACCTCACCCAAGAGTATTATAATAGGACCTAGAACCAGCACACTACCAGCTGACCGCCAAGCTGATGAATTATTAGGTAACACTTTACTTGAGGGGGCACAAATAATGAATTAAGCTATTACTTATGTTTTAATTGACGACAAACTAAGTGTTAGTATATCCCAAGTAAAATCTATATTATTTGTTCAATATTTGTACTTCAGTAGTGAGTGAATACTATTTATTTATGCCCCCCCCAATAAAGTGTTACCACTTTTATTTATTAAAAAACTACCATCATTTCTTTTTACTTCCCACTTCTCATCAGTGTAGCGTACCAAAAACATAATTTTGGATGAAAGAGTCGGGGTCAAAAGTACATGACATTAAACAGTCACTGAGTAACTGATGTCACCTGTAATTCAAACCAAAATGTTTCTTGTACAAATTTATTGAGTTTTACTGGAATTAAACAAATATAAATTATAGTTTTTTCACGCATTCCGCTTTAACTAATTCCCAGGTGCTGAGCTCTCGGGTATATTTTAACGGTAATTATATTTTATTACAACTGATGTGATTGCATCCTAATGCAATGCTTGCATCTCAAGCTTGTGAAAAGTGGGACCACACACACATTTGAAACCCAGGCGAGACGTTTTGGCTGCAAAGCAGCTGCCAGCTCCTCACCCCCAGATTCATCCGGCTGGCCTCCGGTAAGGGCTCAGCCCTGGAGTGCGGAGCAGGCCAGTAAAATCCCCACATATGGGCCATAACAAAAAACAGTCAGGTGATGTCAGGTGCTGGTGCGACGCCCAATCAGTCTGCAGTTAGGATACCACACACTGTTTCACAGCATTTCACTTCATCTACCAGCATGGAGGCCATCAAAAGCAGTTTTCAATGGCAGCCTTTTAATTTTCCTCAACGTCCTAATATCTAAGGTGAGTAAGCAAAGTAAGAATTTAATTATATGGTTCTAAAGTGTACAAGTTTTTACTGTGTATATAAACTTCTAACTTTGAAATTTCTGGTTTGGGTTCAAGTGCATAGTGAACCTTCCTGGAAGCAAATTGTTCTGATATTGTTACTGTTGTAGAAATTAATTTGTTTGGCAACACAAAGTTGACATATTTCAGACCTACGTGGCATCTGCCGTTTGTGGGACTGTTCAGATGTTCATGAATTTTATATTGTCAGAGAGTCATGAGATAGTTTGGGACAGAAATGTAAGTAATCACTAATCAGGGTACTTAGCTGTAATGTATCTAATTCAACAAAATACCAGACTTGGGTCTTTTAACATTGTGCTATGATCTATTTCACTTAAACATGTATACTGTAGTAAAGCACTAATCTCATGGGCTGATTTTACAGAAATGTATTCATGTTTTACAAAAGATCAGCTATCTATCCATTTCTTTAAGAAATAGACTTTCAGAAGGAAATTTCAGTTTAATCAATGATATATAAATTATGATGTTAATGCAATAACCATGTTCATTCTTCCCATAATAACTGATTGCTCCTTCTTCTATGCCAGCACTATTGCCAATTTTAGCGGCATCATTTTTAATTTAATGGGGGACCGGTTACTCTAGGTTGGACTGTGCTACGCACGCACTAGGTTCACACACTCACATGCTTGTCTCTAAGCGATCGCACCTGAGTGTGGTCTAGCTAGCCCCAGTAAAATTAAGCTGGTTAATGACAGACTCACCAAGCCTGCAAAGAATGGGATTTAAAAGCACAGACACACAGGTTTGAATTTTGAAGTTTTTGGCTTTGAATTCACACACTCCCTTCAAAATCACCCCAGAGCCATTCAGCCCATGGTTGGTTCTATAACTGAACAAATGTGCAGTTTCTTTTTGAGGCAGATGGTCGCTGGTACCTGTAGCTATGTTCCTCTTTGTCGATGTAGAAATGGTCATACTGTGAATAGGCTTCGTTGCCCTCTCTATCTGTGACCTGGACCTGCAGAACGTAGTGCTTGGCCGTCGTCAGCCAGTGAATGAAGTCATTGCCCAGCCAGTACTCCCCAGAGGGCTCACCAAAACCCTGATGCACAGACAGCAAGAGAGGAGGGTCAAACAGGGCAAACAGGTCTGAAATTTAACTCCAGTTTAAGGCTGCTGGCTTCTTATCGGTAATGTCTGAGTAGGACTTATTCTGGAGGAGAGTCAAACTTGATGAAAAGTCACGTGAAGGGAGGTCCAGCGAGACCATCCAGTTGAATAAACAAGTTGTGTTTTTCTAAGGAAATCCATTGGGTGGATCAGCTTTTAGTGATGGTAGTGGTTGTTTTGTTTGACTGGTGCTTTATGTATGCAAAGGCCCATGCTGCCCTCCTAAACGCAGTCCAGTCTCAGGCATCTGCGTCTTGGCCCTTTGGCACGTGGCATGTTTTCAGCGAAGCTCTGAGAACTTCTTCTTGTTGTCTGCCGTCAGAAGCCCATCGTCAACTTTCCACCAGTTAAGAGGCTTGCGGCCTGGCTTGGAATCCTCCATGATCAGTGTTTCTTAACTTTTAGGTGGGAGGACCATTTTCAGTGCCCCCACCTCCCACACATATACTCTAGTCAACAACATTTTGTAACTTTATGACCAACGAAAAATGTGGATCCTTATACCAAACCAGATGAGGCCCACTGCCACACATCATATGTGCTAGACCTTCCACACTCCTAAGAACCAAGTCTAGATGTACAACGAAATGATACAGTGGACGAATTTAAGCTCCTACTGTAAGAGGTGCACTGAAATACCACTGCTATTAATAAATTCTATTACTATTAGAATATCTAAAACATAGGTTTGCCCAAACAAACAAACAAACTCTTTTCTTCTGGAAAGAGTTGTCCTTCTTCTGCCTTTGCCTGACAGCCTATACACAGCAGACACAAAGTTGCACAACATTAAACGGGCTTAGTGCCACCACACATTTTTCAGAGACGGTGAATGCACTGAATGCGCCACTGAGCCTCCAGATGCAGACTTCAACCTTCGACCAAAACCCCCACAGCTGCGTATATTATATACAGCCGTGACCAAAGGTTTGAGAATGACACAAATATTAATTTTCACAAAGTCTGCTGCCTGATGGCAATTTGCATATACTCCAGAATGTTATGAAGAGTGATCAGATGAATTGCAATTGATTGCAAAGTCCCTCTTTGTACGATCTCAATCCCAAAAAAAAACATTTCCACTGCGTTTCAGCCCTGCCACAAAAGCACCTGCGGACATCCTTTCAGTGATTCTCTCGTTAACACAGGTGAGAGTGTTGACAAGGACAAGGCTGGAGATCACTCTGTCATGCTGATTGAGTTAGAATATCAGACTGTATGCTTTAAAATGAGTGTGCTTGAAATCATTGTTCTTCCTCTGTTAATTAACTATGGTTACCTGCAAGGAAACACTCATTATTGCTTTTCACAAAAAGGTCTTCAGAGGCTAGTAAGACTGCATCTAAATCAACCATTTATCGGATCATCAAGAGCTTCTAGGAGAGAGGTCCAACTGTTGTGAAGAAGGCTTCAGGATGCCCAAGAAAGTCCAGCAAGCAGCAGGACTGTTTCCTAAAGTTGATTCAGCTGTGGGATTGGGGCACCACCAGTGCAGAGCTTACTCAGGAATGGCAGCAGGCAGGTGTGAGTGCATTTACACGCACAGTGAGGTGAAGATTTATGGAGGATGGCCTGGTATCAAGAAGGGCAGCACAGAAGCCACTTCTTTCCAAGAAAAACATCAGGGATAGATTGATATTCTGCAAAAGGGATTGCACTGCTGAGGACTGGGGTAAAGTCATTTTCTCAGATGAATCCCATTTCCAATTGTTTGGAGCATTATTTGGAACAGTACCACACCCACCACACAACAAAACACCTCAGGATCTCCGCTGGCAACCCCTCAGCCGACACATGGTCCAGTCCCACCTTCCATATGTGCCCAACTATCTGCTGCAACTAGGTGTTGCATGGGTGTCCCCTTGGCCTGGTTCAGGCACTCAGCTCCTCAGGATTGAGGAATCTGCGAGCCAGATCACCCTGTGGGAAACATGTCGTATGGCCTTAGTGCCATAACTGATGCTCTCTCACAATGTAAGTAATGTGCCTCATTCAGGACTCCCTGTGGAGCTGCTTGTTGGATACAAAGTCAAAGCAGTGGTACCGGGGAATTCTAACAATGGTCACAATACCAAAGCAGTCCAGTCTTCATTTCAGGTCACTGCAACCATGTAGTAAAACAGGGAGCACCAGGACTCTAAAAACTTGGATCTTGATATTGGGAGTGGCACCGATCTTTTTCAAGCGACCTCATAACCCCCCTTGCTCTCCCAATCTGTCTACTGACATAACAAGAGTCACCAGAGGCATAAATGTTGCTGCCAAAATAAGCAAACCTCTCCATGTTTGCTTCTCCACGGACAGACACACTGCTGATGGCTGTGCTCAAGAAGTCATTAAAGATCTGGATCTTAGCTTTAATCCTGGACACTCGCAAATCTAGATTCTCGGACTCCTTGCTCAGTCTCTTGAGAACCTAGATCAGAGTCTCTATCGACTCCATGAAGATCACAGTATTGTCAGAAAAGTCAACATCACTGAATCTTCACTAACAGATGCCCCACAGCTGCTGGACCTCATAACCCTGCCCAACACCTAGTCCATGCAAGCATTGAACAGAGTAGGAGCACACAACACACCCCTAGCAAACCTCAGAATCAACTGGGATGAACGCAGAGGTTATCCCTCCCCTATGCACAACACTCACTGTACCAGTGTACAGGCTAGCTATGCCATCCATAAACTTCTGGGGATCCCACAAAGTTTCAGGATATCCCACAGGGCAACTCGATCAACTGAGTCAAATGCTTTACAAAAATCAACAAAGACTGCAAAGAACCTCTGCTGATATTTGCAGTTGCGCTCAATGAGAACCCTCCGCGCAAGGATATAGTCGATGGTAGACTTCTTAGGCGCAAAACCAGACCGCTCTGGTCACTGACAGGCAAGCAAGTGATCATGGATCCTGTTAAGGATGACTTATGAATGACCCTAGCAAAGACCTTAACGGCCACTGAAAGCAGTGTTATCACCCTGTAGTTGTTGCAATCTAGGTGATCACCCTTCCCTTTCCAGATAGGGACTACAAGTCCCGTTTTCCAGTCAGTTGAGATGAAGCCTGACTCCCAAATGAAAGAAAATATTTCCCGCAATGCCAGGAGGACAGTTTTACCACCACAGCAAAGTTCACCCAGGATACCACAGATCCCTGTGGCCTTCCCTTTCTCCAGCTGATACACCAGCTATGCAATCTCAGTGAGATTGGGTGGTTCACAACTACTTGGAGGATCAGTCTTGAGAACTGTGGACTTAGAGATGTCCAACATTCTAGTTGGAAGATCGGCTTTAAATAGCTGCTCAAAGTAGCCGTCCCAGTGGGTCATAATTTTAGTGTAATCCGTAAGGATCATTATATCACTTGCATTGACTGTGACTCTCTGTGGAACAGTTTTGGATGTGCGTAATGTTTCTTTTCCTCTGTAAGTAGCAGAATGTGGGTCACTGGATCATAGATGGTGCGTCACTTAGTCACAGCTTCCTCTAACGAATGCCTCATTTGCCCTCAGAGCCCTCTCAGCTGTACTTCTCAGTTTCCAGTACCATCAAGTCATGCACTCTGACTCTGACTCCTACGTGCACTGTGAGATGAAGCACCTGCTTCTGGAAAGATCGTCAACACCAACACAACCCTCAGAAACCTTCAGGGTTTTGTCATAGAAGGTCCCCCACATCACATTAGCATCAGCAGTCACACTCTGCAAGTTCCTCAAATAAACTGCTTGGAAACTAATTAGTAATATCCAGATCTACTTCTCTGGGGTATGCAAGGGCCAGTATAAGAGCATTCAAAAACCAATCACTTTAGTAAAGGAATTCATGGAACAAATGGGTCTTAAGACATTTCTTGAAGTTAGAGATGGTGCCTGATTACTGGACATAGTTTGACAGCTAATTACACCACCAGAGAACTACACAAGAGAATTGTTTGGAGTGATATTTCTCATGTGGAAAAGGGTGCTCCAAGCAAAATAAATTTCTTACTGTCCCACCTTCTGGAAATGGCCATCCATCTGCTGCAGCCAGGTATTACGTGGGTGTCCCCTTGGCCTGGTCCAGCTGCTCCTGTGAGCTAGATCACCCTCGGAAACAGGCCACATGGCTGTAATGCTGTATCTGATGCTCAACAATGCAGGCAACGTGCCTCATTCGGGACTCCTCTAGCAACCGCTCATTCAACACAAAGTCAAACCAGCGGTACCCAAGGATTCTCCGAAGAGACACAGTACCAAAGGAGTCCAGTCTTTGTCTTAGCTCACTGGATAGCGTCCATGTGTAGTAGCCATACTGCAAGACAGGGAGCACCAGGAATCTGAAGACTTGGACCTTCGTCCTCTTGCAAACAATATAGAGAGCAACACACAACCCTTTTCAGTGACCTCATGACCCCCCATGACTCCGCTAAGATCACCACATTGTCGGCAAAGTCAAGTTCCGTAAATATTTCAAGAACTGTGGACCCAGAGATGTTTAACATCCTAGCTGGAGGGTCAATTTTAAACAACTGCTGAAAGTAGCTGGCCCAGTGGGTCACAATTGTAATGTCATCCGTAAGGACCGTTCCATCATCTGCCTTGACTTCTCAGTTCCTGATACAGTTCCCAGAGTTGCCACCAAGTCGTGTGCTGCGACTCCTCTCAGTACTATCCAGGGTGCCCTGCAAAATGAAACACCTCCTTCTGGGAACACTGGCAACATCAACACAACCCTCGGCAACCTTCAGGGTCTTATTATGGAAGGTCTCCCACATCATATTAGAGTCAGCAGTCGCACCCAAGTCACAGAAACTGCATGCAATTTCATCAGAAACAGCCTGACCTTGGAGTCTGGCTAAGTCCAACCTCATACTCCTAGTAGGTGATAGTCTACTGGATCTAAGTTGAATCTTTTGAGTAACAACAAGATGTCTGTTTTCAGAATTCACAAACTGGTCACTTCTGTAGACACTGCAGTTCTGCAGGAGCTAGGATCTTCCCACGGGGATGTGATCACTCTCCTTTGCCGTACCTCCAGTATTGGAGTATCAAGTCCAATGATGCGGCTCAGAGCACTGGAACCAGGATCCACCGACCCGCAGCCTCTGACCTTTCAGAAAGTCAAGGAACATGGAGCTACTTTCACCCCAGTCTCCAGACCCATGGGGACCGATTCAATCCTCATAGCCAGCCCTCTCATTGACAGTGGTCAGATTGAAGTCACCCATGACCACAACCACCGAGCAAAGTTGTGAGTACAATGTCACCATTAACAAGACATCACTCACCGTGGGAGTAGCCTACACTGTGAAGACAGACAAGACTCATAACGAGTGCCACTCGTGGAAAGGAGTGACATCAGGCATTATCGGAAGGAACTGATCCGCTACAGCAACAGCTACACCCCTGAGTATGGCAGTCATCAAACTTACCATACCAAAAGTAGGTATGCCCACCTACAGAGATATGACCACTCCCAGGTCTGTGTACCTCAGAGAGTGCTGCCACCGAAACACAGAACTTACAAAGCTCCCCTGTCAGTAGAGTAAGAAACAAGATGTTCCATGTGTCTATCCAGATGGGTCACCCCAAACTGGGACCAAAGTACCGCCATGCAGCAGGCAAAGCCTCACTCCACACCAGCCCCGATCTCCAACAGGCTTGATCCTGTTGGTTCTCCGACAGTTTCAACTCGTCCGGGGATGGGGCTCCCGAAGACTTTCCCCCATCCCCTTCATGGCACATGCAGCCTTCCTGTGGACGGCTGCAACAGAGCTACTCCCGCGGCAAGCAGAAGAGTATTGTGCTTGTTTGAATCAAGTTGTTTTACATTGGCTAGAGTGCCAATCCTGCCACCAACCCATAAAAGAATTGTTTCCGTGCAAGTTGGAGGGCCACTTGCCTGGCCGGATGCAGTTTATCCAGGACATGATGAACTCTGAAGGAGATTAAATATTTTGGTATATTCACAAGTAAGTACAAATATAAATCACTTGCTTACTCAGCATTTATTATAATATATTATTATCTTATTTCTCTCATGTATTTGCATGTTACTGTCCCTGTTTTCATTGTTGTTACAACAATTCTGGTTTGATCGCACATAACTGAATGTGTTTTATAGGTAAATTGCAGAACGATTTGGTTCATTTTCAATTAATTTGTTGTTAATTTGCAAAGAAGGTCCGTTACTTCTGGGAGAACCAGTTCCCTTCCAAAGAAAGATGGAGAAGTTCACACATTTGGGTGTACTCTTTGTGTATTTGTTTACACTTTCATCAATGGTCTTTGCACTTTTCCTGACTTGCCCAAAGTTATGCGCGCTGAATATATTTATTGATCCACTCCCCATTTTACACTGCCCAATCTCTTATTGCACTGTTTATACTGTTATGTCCTACTGTTCTCCATGTACCTGTTCCCTCCTCTGTAACTGTGGCATGAGAATTTCACTTTCACTTAGTTTTATGATGCATGTAAATAAAGTGATCGTGATTTACGAGATTGATCACTGACCCGTATTTAAAGGCACAATATGAAACAAACCTCCAGCTGGCACCCAGAATTACATGGTCATTATTGGGGTTGTCAGTACTTGCTGCTTTATTATTGAAGCTCCAGATAATTTTCACTCAAATGGAACAACAGACTGACTTTTAAGGCATGGCAAATTCTTGCTATTTTGTTTACTTGAGCCACTTTGTCTCACTCTAATTTCCAAAGATAAATTACCATGCAAAACTGAATATTTCTTCCTGTCAGGCCTGATCACTCTTTCTGCATCGATACAGAGCTTTACGAAGTTTCTGCATTGGGTTTCACCAGGTAAACATAAACTCAATCGTAGCCTACGGTTGACGATAATCAGTTGCACCACACAAATAGCTTCCATATAAATTTAACACCGCATCATTGGTCGTAAGGTCCCTCGTGACAAAAAAATATTTTAAAATGCCGAAAAAGGCACAAACAAAACCTTTTCTGTTTTTAACATGCAATAGTTAAACATGTAAACATTATCAGAGATAATTTTATTAACTTGTTACCTTTACTACTGATTTAGGATATGACATTATTGATATGGCAACATTAGCTAGCAGTGTAGAAAAATTCGTTGTCCTGCCTTTTGGTCTAAGTGAACCCAATTGTATTCCTTGAGCTCAAGCATCTCATGTAAAAGAATAACTGTCAAGCACCTACAATAAATGTCAATCTAACTTCAGAATTACAAATTTAATAAATGATCTAGTGGTGCATGCCAACCATAACTGATTTGTGATCAGAACGGATCTCCCTCGTTTTGGTACACATGAAGTGAAGCCCAGATAAAAAGGATATGTGAAATACAATTTTACTGTTCCTGTCACTTTTTCCAAAGTTAATTTTGAAATCATTTCTCACAACAAGGGAGAATCCTCCCCTTATAAGAAGCACATGGGATATTTCTTTGTTTTATCTGGGGATGCAATAAAAAACACATGGATTCAATAGCATTAGCCATGGCATTTCACTGGAATCCGTTTCCCACTTATTGTTGACAAATTCTGTTCATACGTTTAATTACAACTTCTGTTTTGTGATTTTTAGAAAACAACTTTGGCTATGTTGCGATCATGGGAAAAAATGTTTTTATGCAGAGTTGCAATGGAAAAATACAGACAGCAGTGTGCGTTCGCATAATCAGGCATGGATTAACCGTAGTTACGACTGTTGGCTAATTGACAGGCTCCCTGTCCAATCAGTAACAAGTACTTGATGATCAGTAGGTACATACCCTTTCCCTTTTGAGCGCCGCTAATGTTGTAGTGTTTTCCAATTTGTTGGCATGTTTTCACATTTTCTTTGCTGTTTTTGCATTTGCTGGTGTGTTTTGCCCTTCAGGGCTTCCGTACCCTGTACTAGAAGCTGAGCTGCATACTGAGACAGAAATGACCTGATGTTATACAGGGCAGATCTGCAAGACTGGGGGAGTGCTTTTATATGCTAAGCAAAGGACAGCTGGTTGTCTATCATTACCCCTATATTTCGAGCACACCCAGATGGACACAGTGTCGATGATTCAAGCAGAACAGTGGCGTAATGTTGGATGGCAGGGCTGGAAGGGAAAAGCAAGAAGTTCAGTCTTGGAGAGGTTAAGCTGGAGATGATGGTCCCTCATCTAGGCTATGATGTCAGCCAGGCATGAAAATAAGAAACCGTGGTGTCATCACAAGAGAACGTCAAGTAGATCTAGACAATCTCAGTGTAGTGCTAGGCGAAGTCATGAGATAAGATGGTGTCCTGGAGAGGTAATGTAAACAGGGAAGTAGAGAGAACCATGAACAGAGCCGTGGGGAATACCAGTTGTTACGTGATGTGATTTAAACACCTCTGCACCACAAGCCACTTGGAATGAATGTTCTGACGGGTATAAGTCAATTCAGCACCGAGCAGTCCCTGTGAGGCCAAGCTGAAAAAGGGTGGCTGGGTGATTAAGTGATTAACTATCTAATCTGCAGCAAGATCTAGTAGGATCAAGACCAAAGTTTGGGGTGCAGCTTGAGTGGCGAGCCATCAGCCAGGATGGCTGACAGAAGAAAATCCAATTACTGACAATATACAAACACCTGCTTTTACCCTCTTGTAAAGCAACCTCGAGATTCTGAAAGGCGTTGTATAAATGTAGCATATTGTTATTATTATTATTATTATTATTATTATATCAAGTTTCCTAGTGGGCCCGGTGGGTGATAAATAAAAACATATGTAGTCTGACAGGGTTAATGATGGTAAGCATATTCAAATTTAATGGTGGGCACCACTAGAATCAGCCCCTGGACTGGGGGGGCTCACAGGAGCAGAGAAACATTAGCTTCGCCATTGTTTTTGCACAGTGCAGGTGAAAAGGCAAAGCACGGCCATTTTTCTCTGACACAGAAGTGTCCTGACCGCCTCTCATTTATGCATATTCATGGAGACACAGCGCCCTTCACTTCTGAACTTGAATTTTAGCAATAGTTTTACAAATAAGCCTTTGCAGTTTCGTCCTGTGCAATGTTCAGATTTTGTCAGAGGTCCTGGTGAGCCCCCTGGTGTACAGTTCCAACGTGAAAATTTTTGCAAAAAGGTATCGACCTTGGGTGGCGAAGACAAAATACTATTGCTACAAATATATCTTCCAAGCTGTGTGGAGAAATGAGGTGCTCAGCCTATTTCTTCATCTGTAACCAATTACTGATAATACAAAACCACCTTCTGTTACGTTTCTTGTCCCAAACCCCATGTCCAGCCATTGTTGGCTGATGCTGGTTGTTGACCCCCAGCAGCCATTGACTTGCCTTTTTCTCCTTTCTCCTTAGCAACGTCATGGCAAAAATGTTTATTAGAAAAATCTCCTTCTGGGGAACAGATGGAAGAGACAGCTTACAAACTGCACACCCTGACAGTGACACACTGACTCACGCTCTTGTAGTCCGCCCAGTTGCGGTGGAAGTCGACCGAGCCATCCTGGCGCCGCTGCAACACAGTCCAGCCTCCTCCGCGGGTCTTCATGTCGCAAAAAACCTGCAAGAAGCATGGCGCTAAGCATTTGCTGACAAGCGTTATCCCCATGGAAATGGCTCCCACGAGCCCAGTAGCTACACCGACCACTGAACACCATCATTTATTGCCCTAGATGCACGTCATTAACAAAAAAGCCATGAGTTCAGCATCGCTTCATTATTCAGGGGGAAATTACAGTTGCTTCATAAACTGAGAATGGCATGTAATTTAGTCAAATTTAATCACGATTCTTCAAAAAATAAATCAATAAATCAGCAAACACTACACTTTCCCCAGCTTAATGAATTCCATAGTCTTTCCGATGCTTTTTTCTGAATGAAGAAACCCCCTTTTTAAATACCCCTTTCATAATGGGCTCTTAATCGAATCTGAGCCTGTTAACGATCCTTTTGCCGGTTAGTTAGTGGGAGTGCCAGCTTAATGACCAGCTAAATATTTATGTAGATAATGGCAGGTAAAGTAGACACCAGCTCAGTTTCACATGAATTAACTTTTGAAATTCCCGCTGGTGGGAATCTTTGAAGATGTGAAAGTGAACATTAACTGGAAAGTTAGGAGGGCAGGACTGATGGTTCCTCGGCAACCATGAGACACACATACACACACAAAAACAGATCAATCTCAGCATGTCATGTTTTTGTAAACCGCTCCTACCCATATCTACTGGCCTTTAAGTCACTTGTAACAGCGAGTGTGTCTACAATTGAGAGGGTAAGAAGATAACACATTTTCCAATATTTTGCAATAGTGAATTTAAAAAAAAAAGTGTTTGTAAATGTCAAAAAATAGCACCAATCAGTTATTTCAAAGTTACATGTTTCATAATTAACATAAATCTTGAAAATAGAGGATGCACAACCTCCTCTACCTCTCTAGACTAGTGGCATATGATGCCTACCCTTAATTTTTGAAATACAACTTCCCACCATGATGTTGTTTTTACTTGGAACAGGATATGCACAGGATCAGCAGGCTGGGGTTGCCTCCCTGTGGCTGGCAGGGGGCAGATTCATCAGGCGACTCCCAGGCTTCAGTTACGGCCTACATTTTCTCTCTTAGTTTGATTGCATGCAATTATGCCTCTGCAAAAGAGAAATGAATCTGACCGATTCATTTTGCAGCAGGGCCCAGAGCCCATATGGTGAAAAGTAACCTAATTAATTTTAGAATGGCTAAAACTCCCCTTAGCCTCTGGCACTGTGGTTTATTCCCTTAACAACTTTACTTACTATGCAAATTGAAAAGAAAATACCGTTAATATGCTCCATGCCTTAATGTTGCTGCTTGCAAATGACTCAGATCTGCTTAATTGTTTCCTCTTTTGCCAGAAATTTAAAAGGTGAGAGTTGCAGTTTTGGTTCACAAGTTGGCAGTTCAGTATTGCCATCCGCACACATGGTTCATGCATGACTCTGCAAAGGGCTTAAGGACAGTTGAATATAAATGTTGTGGGAGTCAAAAAGATGCTTTATACCAGTGAAATATTAATATTAGTCATCAATATTAACAGTTTCTTCAGAGAAATGTATTCAATATTAGCATTGCGTTTGCTTTGAAAGGCAAGACATCTTACATAGATTTGATTCCAGAATCTTCTGTCTTGCACTTTGATTGCAAAGGCTCCCCTCCTCTCTTTGAGATAAACTTCGAGAGCTCTTGTTGCTAATGAGGAGGACAGGGTGAGCTCAGCCTTTAATTAAACACAAGGGTCCCATACGGTCACCATCTCAGCTGCAGCACTCCCGGGCAAACGCAGGGTAGGCAAACCTCACTTAGGCGCCAGATGAGATGGGCAGCCAAGCTGACCCACGAAAGGAAATAAGTGTGAGGGAGACAGTGGTGGATGTACATGACCTTTGTCTCATGAACATTGTGGAATGTTATATTAGTGGTGCTGCTGTAAAATGCTATTAATTGTCACAAACTGCATTGCACACTTTGCATGTAAAAACAATAACTTACTGGTTAATTATTAGTAGTTTTAAGCCTATAAAAATAACCGAATAAATGGGGTTTAAAAAGGTTGGCAGTATAGTGGCCAGCCAACCCGATGCAACGAGCCGCAGACCGAACAGATGGTAGTACCGCGTACATGGATTTGCTCTTTGTAAACCAACACTGGCTCTGAGATGGCAGGAAGCAACTGTTCTGCTGCCAAACATCTGGCTTCTATGCCCACAGGAAACAAATATAAGGGAGCGAGAAGCGAGAAAGAGAGAGAGAGTTTGTGTGTGAGTATATGTATGCACAGTTCTTGTAATTTTATCGTAAGCATTATGTCCCTGGAACTGCAGCCAGGGATTATATCAGAGTGTGTGAATCGCCAGTGAGTGAAAGTCACACGTGTATCAGCTGGGACCTTCTGGCTCGATAGAAACCCCCCTCCCCCTAATAAATAAATAAATAAATAAATAAATAAATAGCTTCAGTTTCAGATGCCTGAGGGCATGTTCCTTGATTACTTTTCTAATCTCATGATGACATTTTCACACCACCCAGTATCAAATATTTGTATGGATTGCATCACATCACTGGACTTTTTCTGCCTCTTTTGGGGAAGTGTTAAACTGTTAAAATGTCAGTATTGACAAGGTTTGTCATTTTACACATACCTGTATGTGGCATTGCAACAGCAAGCTGCTGAAAGCAAATGTGTTAGAACAGCAACCAACTTAACACACACAAGTCTTTAGTCATACAAGAAAAACACATTGATTTTCTAACATATTTCAGAAAAATCAATATACTATCCAGTAATGTTTTCCAACCCGGACCTTCCAGCTCCCTGCCCAACAATACATATTTTTGCTCCCTCCCAGCTCTCTGCCAGACAATACATATTTTTGCTCCCTCCGAGCTCTCTGCCAGACAATACATATTTTTGCTCCCTCCCAGCTCTCTGCCAGACAATACATATTTTTGCTCCGTCCAAGCTCTCTGCCAGACAATACATATTTTTGCTCCCTCCCAGCTCTCTGCCAGACAATACATATTTTTGCTCCGTCCAAGCTCTCTGCCAGACAATACATATTTTTGCTCCCTCCCAGCTCCCTGCCACACAGTCCACATTTTTGCTGGGAGGGAGTAAAAACATGGACCATCTGCGGGTACCTGAGGACCGGATTGGGAAACGCTGCTGTACCCGATTCGTGGTTGCATGTGCTGGCTGATGGACTGCCATTCTATGCAGGGTTTTCACCTGCCTTATGTCTAGGTTCCCTAGCAACCCTGTCCTGGATAAGCCTTTGGAATATGAACGGATGTACAGCAACTGCTTGACACATACAATATTTGTATTTATTGAACTAACACTTTTCAGTACTTGCAATAACCTTCTCAAGAGATTACACAGTCTAGAATAATTAAATGAAAACTTCTCGGTAAAAAACACCAAGATGTAATTATATTACTGTTATTCTTATTTCCAGTCTCCTTTTAACTTGAATTATAATTATAGGGATCAACCGGGGAGGCATGCTAGCGCGGAATTAGCGTCTACTCCCACTGTTGTGTGGGTTATATATATCTGGAGGAATTCCACTACGTGTCTGTGAGTGTGCATGTGTGTGTCAGGTATACATTACATTGTGGCCATTAAATATCCCTGCAATGGGATAAAAACCTGTTATTTTGACCTCAGTCCCCATAAAGGAAACAAAATTTTATAAAATTGTGTGACCGCAATTAAAAAACAAAAAAATCCAAAAGTCTGATATTTTGTTTGGTTACTTACGGTTAAAGTTAGGGGTTAAGGTGGACATTGTTAGGATTAGGGTTATGTCCTAGAATTGAATGGACAGTCCCCACAAAGATGAATACAAAAATTTATGTGTGTGTGTGTGTGTGTGTGTGCGTGTGTGTGAGTGTGTACACCAGCCTTGTGCCCTACGCCTTAGGGTGATCCTTATAAATAGAAAAAAAATATTTTAAAAAAGTTGGCTCTCACCGTCTAGAATGTTGCCACACCACTGAAGACATTTTTCTGTGAAATATTTTTGGATATGAATAATATTTATGGTATGCTCCAGTCATTAGAATGTATGAAAATCTCACTTTTTTGTATTTAGTCACTCTCAGCTTACTTATTATCTATTTTATAGACCTTAGTGATGTCATCATGATGTCAGTTCCTGTTGCCATTTTGTAACGAACAAGTGCCTTGCAATATTGCATTGTTGGTTACGTTTCAGCTCACAGTTGCAGTATATCATTACATTTCAAATTTTGTTGCTGTTAGTTGCTGTTCTACTTCACTGTTATAGTTGTTGGACAGCTAATTTCATTGGTCAATTTAAGGTGGGTACTAGTAGTATTAGTTTCTTTGCTATATTCTGTTTTTTTGGGAATATGCACATGTGCTCAACTAAAGTAATACAGTATCTGCTCCGTAGCTCTTGTTGTAATGTATAGTACTCCAAGTGTATAAATGTAAATAGAAACGGAAAAAAACATAAAAATATACCAAATGACTTACCCTCCTCCACTCACCATAAATGTTGTATTATTTTGTTTGAAAGGTATGGCTACCGGAACTGTGGTACTGGAGCAAAGATGGTGTTTACCTTCTGGGTCATATGAAGGACAGTCTGGTTAGAGCCAAATTGCCATCATTTGGTGATGTCATCTGACTTTATCTACATAAACTCAAGACTTGTGCTAAAATGAAACATGAGGCTGCATCTCACATGAGGCTGCATACATGAAGTGGAACCATTCTGGCACAAGGCAAGAATACCAATGAGACCTCGTCACCATGCTGTTGAACAGTTGGAAAAATTGAATATTTCAGAATGCTTGAGCAAACCCTAAATGTCAACTAAACTCAATACATCTTTGCACATTTCTCTTTTTTTTGAGTGGAGACTTGATTGAGATGTTAAAAAATCCAAGGTTGAAACATAAGAGTCACCCTACTATGTCTGTCGTAGGTGCCAAGCCCAGAGACAACAATGACCTGGACAACCAATAGGGGAAGGGTTTGTTTTAACCTTAGAACTAACATCCCTTACACTTAAATAAGGATTCTCATCAATGTGACTTGTATATTAAAGTGAATCCAGTGGGCTTTCTCACAACCAGAATCAATTACATCCCCCGTCCCCTCACCTTGAACGTTTGTGTTGAGTTGGCAACATGCAGCCTGTATACCCCATTTTCCGTGATCCCTGATTTGTAGATTTCGGCACAGTCACGGAAGCTTGGGGCCTCTTCTGTAGCTCTGCTGGAAATTTCCCCTTGGAGGGTAGATCCTTCAGATTAAGAACAGCATCTCAGCTTTAGGGTAAACAACTAAATCTGAAAAGAAGCATCACATCTGTATAAACGCCCCCGGATAGCTAAAACAAATGTTCTCAAAGTCTCCTCCATACTCTTTCCACACACTTAATCGCCTTTTCCCCATACTTTGTGTTGCACTGTTTTATTTTCCACAACAAATCAAACAATAAGACTGGCACAGGGGTAGTATATTTGTTAAGGCCAGTCGATAACTGCATTGAAAATCAGTCAGTTGGTCTGAGAGTATAACAGAAAAATCCTTGTTTAATATAGTAATTCACAAAATTTATCCCCTACACATGCATGCGTGAAATTGTATCGCATGGTATCTCAAGATCCTTGTGATATTCCATCTATTCTACTATACAGTCAAGTCTTATTTTAATAATTTCCATTATTTGCAACACAAACTAAAATGATAATGCTTTAGTTAATATATTAATAGTGTTTTGTTTAATAATATTTTGCACATGTAAAATCAAACTTAAAAATGATGCCTCTAAGGCAGTTGTTCCCAATCGGGTCCTCCGGGACCCGCAGGCAGTCCACGTTTTTGCTCTGTACCGAAAAGGAACAAAAATGTGGGCTGTCTGGCAGGGAGCTGAGAGAGAGCAAAAACATGGACTGTCTGAGGGAACCACTGCCGCAAGCAGCCACCATTAAACATCTGAAGGTGTGACTGACCATTACAGTGCTGAACCATTGTTAAGAGCTTCTGAAAGGCGCCTGTGAGCGCCTCCTGCTGGCGGTGAAGCGATGTGTCACTTCGGATGGAGCCTCCCAGTCCCACCTCCAGCAGGGCGACGAGCTGCGCTTGGCGTGCCAACAGCTCCTGCAGCTGCCGCTTCTCCTCGAGCAGCGCCTGCAGTTGCAGCGTGTGCCCGCCCTCCATGGCTGCGAGCCGTCGCTCCAGCAGGCTAAGGCACCAGTGACCGGAAATCAGAAATGCAGCGAAAACTGCGTCAGCAAGAGAAACAGCCCATCCACTCTTCACTCCCAAAAAAGACAGATGTTTGATCCACTTCCACTACGATCAAGGCCGGACTTGTGCGCGGGCTTGCTGGGGGCACGTTTCCTAAGCGAAGTTGCTAACAACATTAGCAACTTATGTAGTTGGAACCATGCAGCTGAATGGTTCAGACTATGCAAGTTGCATACGGAAGCTTTTGGAAAATATAGCATGAGGGTGTAGCCTAGGGCCCCGAGTTGTGACGAGCCCCAAACATTTTTTTGGTTGTTATAGCAGCACAGGCCTGAACAATGGCTTTAGTTCAGGGGCCCCCACCTCTCTAAATTTGGCCCTGTCTACAGCACAGCTGGAAGCATTTTCAAGGGCCCCTGCTACTTTCCCACTAGTGCTTACTATACAAACAAGTCCTTCATGTCTCAGCAAAAGACAGACGGACTGTACAGTAGGTTCTCTGCTCCTTGGCAGCTCCATGCAGCCGCGGCTGTTTCTCTCATTTGCTCCATTGTGATGAACTGAGCCACAGGCCACCATAAATGCACCATGGGAGCAGCACATTAATTCCATGGCAGGCTGCTTGGGGCGGTCTCTAGGTTTTCAGAACCCAGCCATATCTAACTTCACCTCAGAGTTATACCTCACACGCACACACACACAGACACACACACACACGTACGTACCTGGGTTTGTATTAATATATACAGTAGGTGGGGACTCTCCATTCATTTTTATGGGCATGAGCCTACTCCCAACAATGATGACCATAACCCCTACCCAGCCCTAACCTTAACCATAAGTAACTAAACAAAATAAAGTCTTTTAGCAAGTTTTAGTTTTTTGATTGAAGTGACCAATTTTCATAAAATTGAGTTTCCTCTTGTAGGGGCCAAAAAGGTACTCTTGCTATCAATATTTAGTCCCAAACAATGTAATATAAACAACCTCCCCCATCCCCCCACCCTACCGCAGCACACACACTCACACACACATACATTACCTGATGCATGGAGAACCATTGCATATTCGAACAAATTGTCCAGAACTCACTCAATCAACAGAATACCATGGAATAAGCTGATTTCCGTGGACTTAGTGGAAATGTAACAACCGTTCTCTTTGTTGGATTACGTACCAACTGAGTGAGTTTTATTTCCCGACCTTGTAACATATGATTATGCAGCCTAACTTTAGGTGATTGGCGGTGTCATCTCAAAAACAACGAGACATGAGTGAGTTCTGGAAATTTCCACTTCATTTGTATCAGCACCGGCTCGCTGGTCAGGTAGCATCCTTGGCTCAGTCTCTGCTTAATTACATTCTGGAGCTATTATTGTTCATCCCATACAAGTGTGTCAAAAAATTAACAATTTAGTAAATAAAGAAATACAAAAAAAACTGAAAGTGAAAGAGAATATGACGCACGCGGTGATATTTAATTGAGAGGGAGACAAGAGAAACACTTCAAACCCAGAGAGTGAAAGCAATTGCGAACATCAAGCACCATGTACCAGGAAAATCTGCACAATTAATTCACACTGCATGAATGGAGGACACTAAGAAAGAGCTTATCCAGGGTTACTGACTGAAACGGAACAGTCACCCAAACTGAAAAAGCGATTTTCTTAGGTTTATGACTAGGTGCCTTTTGAAAGCCTTTTTGATTCAAAAACTAAACTGGACTTTTTTTTTTTTCTTAGCACAAAAGATTAATGAAATTTCTGGGTTGTATGTGTGTGTGTTTTTTTGTCTGACATCGTGGTCAGTTTTTCTGTGATTTGGATGGTGCTCAAAAGTATTTTGTGCTTTGGGGTTGCAGGCCTTGGGATAGTTACTTTGTTTCCAGTGTTCTCCGGCTAAGTTCACTGCCGCAGCATGCCATTATGATTGAATCAACATGGGGCTTTGGTACTCAAACCTGCAGCCATTATTCCCACAGCACGTTGAGCTCAGTGGAGTCAAATATCCACAGATATGACCTGGTGCTGATAATTTCAAGGTCCCAAGTCCATTTTCTTAATCTCAATCACCGCAGACATCTTCTTATGAAACCAGAGTCTTCACTGCATGTATTTGCCATACCCCTCAGATTCCTCATGTCAGAGATCTCAACACCTTCACACCATGGCTGTACCCCCCACACACACACACTCACAGC
The DNA here is from genome assembly GCA_019775915.2 of Cyphomyrus plagiostoma. Classification (NCBI taxonomy): domain Eukaryota; kingdom Metazoa; phylum Chordata; class Actinopteri; order Osteoglossiformes; family Mormyridae; genus Cyphomyrus; species Cyphomyrus plagiostoma. Next base: position 14,397,575 of record JABFEA020000050.1, read on the forward strand.
GAGGGCCCCTGGTAGCGACCCCTTCAGCTGACCTGTTTTTATCATTGAGCCGGGAAATCTGCTGAGTCTGTTGCAGGATCTGCCTCTCCAGTTTGTGGGTGGAGAGCGAGTACTCGAACAGCTGCATCTCCAGTCTGCTGGTCTGGTTCATCATCTGCAGGCCAGCAGACAATGTGGTCATACCTCCTACAACATGCTAATGACCATACATTGGATGGGTCAACCGTCTATGTCACAGTAATACGCTCATTCCGGAGGAAGCACAGATGTATGTGTTGTTCTGTGAAAACTGTATGAAGGTCTCTGCATTTTGAATTATGCAATACAGCTTATACAGAGTGACCTTGCTGCCAGACATTTAACAATTATCTGGAGAATAAAATTATCTGTTGTAATGTTTAAGTTTTCAAAGACTTTCAGGTCATAAAAACTTAGTGCTCGAAATCCTTCCTGAGCATCTGAACCACTCACGTTACACAATCGGTTGTATTAATGGATACGATTTGTCCCCCAAAGAGGGCCACTATGCTACATATAGGTAGCAGATTTATTTTAAAGTGCTTTGCTAACTTATAAATGATTTCAGACTTTAACTATTCCAGTACTCTAAACAGAGCAATTGAAAATTGAGTGTATCCATAATGGTAAATATTTTCTGTTTAAGTTTTTTGAAGAAACAAAAACAAGGTTCTGTTCTAATCGTGTTGTAAAGGCTGTTTTAATAACCTTATAGGCCAAGCTAACAGAAGACAGAACAAAGCCAACAAAATATTGGTGCAGGTTGTATTTTTGTACACGATGACCGGTTGACGAACAAGATGTAAAACGTCACAAAAGCAAAACATCACGGTGATCTCTGAAATAACAGCTGTTTAGATCAACTGGTCGCACTGTTATGACTAAAATAAACTTCCCCTGCTATTTTATTTGTTCCAATGACAGCTACGTGCGTGTATGTGAACTTTGTTTTTTCACACGCAAAACATCAAAGTCATTAATCAGCTACCGAATTAATCAGCAACCGAATGCAAGCGGTACTGAACGAGTCCTATGGGATTGCTGAGCAAGTTAAACAATGACCAGACGTCGGCCTATAAAAATAAAGCACTGAAGTCTGAGCCACAGGCTGCGGTTTCACCCCATTGGCTCGCCTGCGTCTCCACATTTGTCAGTTTGCGGGTCTGCTCTGCTGATTGGCTGAGGAGGTTGGTCCCGATCTCCAGCATGGCAGCCGTCTGCGTGTGCACAGTGTTCCTCTGCATCTCCTCCATCTCTGACCGCACATTCTCCTGGATGTAGTTCTCCAGCTGCCAATATATCACATTTTATTTGTAATGTATACAACTATACTCAGTACAATGTGTAGTGGGATAAACAACACAGCCACAGAGCACTTGGTTGGTCAGTCAGTTTCACCATGTTTATGCATTATGTGAACAAAAGTATTGGGACACCTGCAGGAATCACAGGAACTGGCCACATAAGCCACGCCCATTGCTGACATACAGGTGCCTAATTAAGCACACAGCCATGTAATCTGCAGCATCAAACAATGGCAGCAGAATGGTGTGTGTGAGAGGGGTCATACAGAAGAGGTTTGTCAGCCTGGCACTGTCACTCCATTGGACGCCACTGGACAGCTTTCCAGCAACTCGGTTCTCCACATGTCTGTCCTGCTAGAGCTGCCCTGGTCAACCGCAAGTCAAGTGACTGTGAAGTGGAAACATCTGGGAGCAGGTTCAGCTGTGAGGTGGGGGCCACACAAGCTCACAGACAGGGACCTGATCACCCAACATCAATACACAACCTGAAGGGCAGCAAATCCCACCAGCAATGTTCCAGCATCTGATGGAAAGTCTTCCCAGTGGAGTACAGGCTATTTATTAGAGCAGCTAAGGGTTAGCCAGCTTCATATTAGTACCCTTTGATTCAGAGTGAGTTGCGGGACAAATTATTGTCCCAATGCTTTTTACCATATAGTGTGTGTTTATATATTTCATGTCTCATTCATGCTTCGATTTGAGGTTAATTCTGAGGCATTTCGATCACCAAGAACTAAGACTATCAGAAAAATCACCAAAAATTAGTTCTGTGTTTTTTCTCTGCTACATGCCAGAGTCTAAATTATTCAACAGTAGCTTCCTGTGAATGTTACAGAACTGGCATTAAGTTTGATTGTGATGCATAAGCTGAAGCAGCCAGTCTTGCAGGATGATGTGATTTCAGCTGTAGTCTGTGCAAGCTGACAGGTGCTGTTCACACATCGCAGTGTTTATCCAAAAGAGATAATATGGGAACAGAACGTAGAGAATGTGCCCGGCAAGTTCTAATGCAGCGAAGCCAAAAGTCCTCAAGATCACAATTTCTCATTTTTTGACAGCTTTTTAAAAATATTTTGACAGATGCTTTTCAACTTAGTTGTGGAGCATGGTCGATTGCATTAAAGATAATCCTTCAGTTGTACAAATAATGTAGGCACACAGGACGAGTGCACTTGATTTGCTTGTCAGGCACTGAAATCGAGTGGGCAGGTTATTCCTTTGCAGAACTGGATCACTCATTTTGTGTGTGTGTGCGACATTGAGTTCTGTTAATGCTATGAGTTAGTATGAGCATAAACATAACCTGAAATGCAATACGGAGAAAGGCAGATTGTTTCTCCTGCTGCAGTCTCAGCCTGTTGAGATTTTTAAGAAGCATATTCAGTGTTTTTCTTTCGGCTTAATTCACACCCGGTTCTCAAGGGTGCAGCACTAAAGCCTGAACCACTTTTTTGTTTTTCCCTTTCGACATTTTTTTTTCTTAATAATTATTATATATGAGTGATCATAATGAGAACCTGAGCTCTGATAGCAAGTACAAACAGAAATTAGCACTGGGAAAGCAGAAGCACGGGAGGGAATTACGCGTTAAATGGAGGGAGGTACTGGACAATCAATCTTCCTGTCAGCTTCAGGTGCCCTTGGCACCAGAGCCAAATGAAGAATGTCATGGCAGACGTTACTGGTGCTGTTACCTTCCCCATCTATTCTTCAGGGCCATCCTTTGGGCCCGAACAGCAACGTGGTATTGAGGGTAAAGAAAATAGGGGATGCAGCATCTGTATCCACACACCCAGCCTCACTCGCATGCCCCACAGCAGAAGGGCAGCTTCAAATTTTGGCATCTGTGCCCTTTTGCGTTGGGACCCTTTTTTTTTTTTATTGACTTCAATCAAAATTCATTGTTGACTTGCAATAACAAGATCCATGACACCGAGGTTCTCATCCATCACAGACTTTTAAATTGGTTTTACATGTAGGCGGCACCTTGAACAATGGCTCCGAGTGAAATCGTTTTATTTCTTAGCGCATTCTGCTGTTTTTAATTAACCTACAACAAAGGCTACTTCATTTTCCACTGCACTCGAGTGGAGTATGATACAGGCCGCTGGGTTATGGGGTGGAGAAAAATGTGAATTGGAACTGACCCGAATGCGTGATAAAAGGAGCGGAAATGATTTTCTTAACAACCTGGACACGGTCAGGTCAAGAAGTGGAGAAAGAAAGAAAAACAAATCAAGAAAACCGGCCATTTAAAGTACTCGCCTAAATAGATATTAAACAGTTTCCTGCTGCTTCACAGGGCCGTAGGAATGATTGTAAGCACAGGACTTACAAGCAGAACAGCTCAAAAGTCAAAGTGACTGAACATTGGAACAGAAACAACAATGATAATTATGGTGACATAAGCCAGTGGTCCTGACTCTGGCAGAAAGACACAGAAATTAAATATCTGTGATTGAACCTGGATTTGACCACAAGGGCAGCTGGAAAGCCAACAAATGACGTCCCTTCCCTTAAAATGTGGTCCAGTATGGCTCTGTTACAGTGAAACACAAGGTTTCGGGGGAGAGTATCTCTGCAGTAGTCAGGTCCCTTAGGTAAGCATACTACATCAAAACCAGACCCGTGCTTAACAAATTCCTGAGCGTGATCTGAATTAATGTACTGCCTTATTTGCCTGTAAATTCTAACAATCCATACATGAAACCAGATTATCTGAATTAGTCAACTAATCAACTAATTAGTCTTAATCAATCGGAACAAGCGTGTATCAGCAAGTATATTATTGAGTATTATGAGCATTTGCTGTATAGGATGAATGGGATTTATTCCACTGAATGGTGAGCTCCCAGTTTTCTACAGTAAATCTCTTTATCAGGACATTTCTGGAGATGATTACAGGTCATTACTGCAGAGTAGGGAGGAATCTCTATTTTACTTTCCAAGACCTTTGGCATTAGCCGAGCACGGGGCAATGGATGAGCACAGCTTTTAAGAGATAACCTTTTGTAAATTAGTTCTGATTGACGGAAAGAGATAAAATGCCAGAAAATGCGACAAACTCCTCAGCTCCATAAGTACCTGGAGTACGGTTTTATGGTTTTAAGTCTCAAGTTAAGTTTGGCTGCAGGCACTGTGTTTTACTGTATGTATCTGATTCTGGTCACTGCCTGCAGTTTCCTTCAGAATCAATCAATCAATCAATCAATCTATCTATCTATCATTTATCTATCTGTACTACAACACGTTGTCCATGCACTGAATGATAAGGCAGTTGTCTATCTGTAAGCACTATAGGAATTATGCTGGCCTAGTGTGGATCTGGCTACGAGTGCACTTTTGCGAGGGAGGTAAGGCTAGCAGATATGCATGTTCACATGGCTAGAAGCTCCCATCTGCCTGCTGGCCCTCTCCCTGTGATGCCCATGTCTACGCAGGATCACAGTAACCCCACCCACGGTTGAAGTCCAGTTGACCTCCTGGCAACATCTCTGCAGCACTGGGGGAGGGGGTTCCCAGTAAGTTACCGGCAGGTGGGTCAGTCCCCCGGATTCTGATGACACAAACTCCTACTGAAGGCGGTGAGCACTGACTTTGATCAGAACAAAGACAACATTGAGAGCGGCAGCATGAAGACCAGCTCTGTCCCTCACTGAGCAGATGTGGCTTAGCAGACTGATTGCACATGAATGGCCCTAGGGGGCAGTCACGATGCAAACATATGTTTCCATTCTACAGGCAGGTTTCCGGCACAGAACATTTCTTCTCTTTTTCCCCCTCTACATGATGCATTTGTACCTTTTTGTCTGCAATGTGACATTGCTAGAGGGTAACGTCTTCTAAGTCTTCAGTTCCCCATATAGAGAAAGTTTTAACAACTCCCATTGCTGATAATATAACTTTAGATTCAAAGATTGAAACTCAACAACAAAGATTTACAAATTATGCCTGGCTTCAGATCTGTGCCATTTAAATTGTTTATGTAACAGAAATTGTGTGATGTTTACCTGTAATGTTGACAGATTGCACAGACAATCATGTCATGCATTGTGTGACACAGAGGAGTTTGTAGTCCTGAAAAAATTTAGATCCAGCACTGATAGAAAGATCATTCTTACATCTGGATTAGTCAAAAGAAGAAACGGAGTTTGAATTTTACATCAGCAGCAGCCTTAAGCATCAAGAGAACAAATCAGCAGGCATGTTAACTTCTTATGTGATTTGTCTTGTTGTTACATCCTTGAGTAAGTCAATTTTTTTCTCCAGAATTTCCTTCTGGGATCAGTAAAGTTAATCTTCACTTTTTTGAGTACACATAAGACACTTTTATCCAAATAAATTTGCCTAATTCACAGTTTGATGGTGCACACATTTATCAACTTTTTGCAAATGTATCCACTATTTTTAGAGAAGTGATTTAGGTTTAAGTTCTTCCCTCAATGGCACAACAGCCGGGACTGGCTGGAACGCATGCAGCCAATCGCTTGGTTCCAGTTGCAGCTCCCAGCGCTCAGCGCGCTTCTTGCTGTAGGGTTACCTTCAGCAGCCACTGGGTGTTGTTCTCCATGGCATTTTGCAGGCTTGTCAGCTTCTTGTCCTGCTCGGTGGGGGCGGTGCCCCCAGGCAGCGGCGCTGAGTCCCTCTGGAGCGAGTTGGTCACCTGGAACTCTCCGGCTGGGCCGCAGTGTCCCATCTCCGGCAGGAGGAAGGTGTAGCTACAGGGGCCGTGCTGCACATGGTGGTGCCGCCGCTCACAGGCTGCAGTAGACAACAGCGCCACCAGCAGGCTGCCTGCAGCCAGGAACCGCCGCATCCTCATTGCGGTGGCGAGCCGGGAGTCGACCTTTAGAGATTTAACGGGAGTGACGGGAGTTTCTCCTGTAGGACGCTGCAGTCCCACTCCGCTTGTTCCCCTCGTTCCTCCTCTCCTTCTTCTGTCCTTGATCCTCTTTTATGGCCGTTTGCTACACCAGTTCACTGCCGTCTGGCAGGATGCGGAGGTTAAGGGGATTGTTTCCTCGTGCTCGTCTGCCTGCCCGCTTGCGAAACTCTTTTCAGTAAACTTACACTCTCAGTATCCTGTTTTTTTTTTTCCTTTTTTTCTTTAAAGAAAAAAAGGTTTCGTTTAGAAGAATGAAGAATGTTCTGGGCAGTGCCAGTTCAGGGATTATCGTAAAAAGGAGTCTGTGCTGTTTAAGCAGTCAGATTCTGCCCTCCCCTTCTTTAATACATAGTCAGCCATCACACTCCCCCACCCCCAATCCCCCACCCCCCCAGCCCTCCACACCCAGGCTTGGAAGAGGATGCCACAAAAATGCACGCAGCAAACCCCCACGACGATGACCTGCACTATGAACACTCTCTGCTCTTGCTTCTCTTCCCTTCCACTGCTCCTGCAGCATTGTTCACAAGACAGAGTTTTCTGGCCACATGCATGGGGGGGGGAAGCATTTTTTTCTTCATGTGCCAGAAGGTGCATATTGAATCAAACTCATGCATCCTTTCATTATTACTAGTGATGGGAATGGTGCGAGCTAAATAGAAACAGAAAATATGCAATTGCTGTTGGCAAGACATTCTTTTAAAATAACTCATGATAAAGTTACAAATAAATGAGCAAGTGAAGCTGCCATGCTTAGGTGCACACACACGCACACACATGCGCACACACACACACACACGCACACACACGCGCACACACACGCACACCTCCATTCATCTGAGTCACTGACAGTCTAGAAAGTTCCAACATGCACTAGATTTCTTGCAGTTCAGCTTTTGCTGCAACTGCAATATAAACATTTAGGCAGCTGTTGCATTTCTCCGACTGTGGGATCACTTTTGTGGCACAAACACTCTGTAAGTACGGCACCCCCCCCCCCATAATACAACTGTGGCTGGGACAGGGTTACGCGAGACAAATTTATTTTTTATACTGTGACATTTAGAGATAGCAAGCTGCCTGATCCAACACTGTAACGCCTGTAAAATAGCCTATGAAGCACATCGGGGTATTTCCTGCACACAAAGAATTACGTGGCAAAGGCATTAATCATTAGAAATAATGTTTGTAAACAACGGAGGAGAACTTTGCTAGACAGAATGGATATTGAGCCTTTAAGATGAACTGGGACCAAACGAGATGATCTTGCAAAGCACAGCTATGGTTTGCTGAGGGGAGCATGCAGCTTCCTGCAACACTGCTTCCCTTATCTGCCCCTGCATCGTTTCTCATGGTAAATTGTGCTTTTACTTGGGTGGCAATAATGTAGCCCGTTGCAACATCAGATCGTCTGCGCCATCGACACCGAGAAGGTGCTGTAGGGGGTTCGTTAACTCACGCTCATTTCTGCTGTGTCGTTTTAATTGCTTGCTCTTCGAGGCCAGAGTATTGATAAAAACTGCAGTCTGCTGCCTGTCTTCATCATGTGATGCTGTGCAGGAGATGTGATAAAATGGATAGCAACAACATGGGAGGTGTGTTTTCTTTTTTCGTTTGCTAAATTTCTGGACCGGCGTTGAACGTGAGGGACCCAGAGAGTCAAAAAATGGCTATATTGTGTTATTTTCACAGGTACCCAAGATGCACATTTAGAATTTTTGGAGTCTTAAAAAGCTAGGGAAATAGCCTTTTAAATCATCTGCTAAAATAATATGTAACATTATTGTCTCAGAAATACTTCATAGACACTTCCTTTGCTGCTTAGAAACCTTGATCCATCTGGTTGAGTGGATAGATCACTGGACAGCTACATGCAGTGAGTCCCAGCCTCAGTAGCTAACAGGTTTAAGTTAGCCCAAGGCTCTTTTGCAAAGTATCCCATTACCTGTTAAGTGCAGTATTGTTGGGTCCACAGTAAAGATCCGATCTCAGTTTTTCTTGCCATGCCAAACCACAGTCCATTAGGAATGTAGTGCACTGTTTCACAGATGACCTTAGATAAATCTTGAATTACTGCAGTAAAAAAGTAATTCAACATAAGTACCCTTCTCAAGAGTACAACAGCAAAGACCCCTCTGGAACTCACACCAGCAAATCATTTGGTTGGGCGTTTTTTTGGAATATCCGTTTAATATTTAATAGCACTGAATGCATTGTGCCATTATGTGGTAGGAATATTTTCAAAATGCCAGTTTCCGTTTATCTCTTGAGTTTCCAGGCAAATGGACACACATGACATACCCAGACATGCATTAATTCAATCTGTTTGAAGTCCTTCTATATTGTCTATCAGGGTAAACCAATTTTCATTGTCTGCAGGTTCACACACACACGTACGCCACAGACGTGGGGTGGGGTATGAGGACTGGTCAATAAAAAGGTTTGAATACTAGAGTGTAACACAAAGCACCCTTTGGATTTCATAAGTACAGAGTTTACATTTTGATGGCTTAGTCATTGAGGCCATTTTCATGTACAGACGAAAAGACGGTACCCTCACACAATACGGCAGAGGGATTGCTATCAAACGTTCTTCTGTGACCAGTGGACACGACAAGCACTTTGTTCAGCAGCAGACCGATACAACTGCTACATATAACCTCCCGGGTTTGAAGTTGACCCTTCCACGTAATTCCTCATGGCATGCCTTCCCCCAGCGCAACTGATCTCAGAGATACACCCGAGTGACACCAGTCTGGGTGTAATGGCTTACACTGCCAACAAAGCCCAATCCAAGAGGATAGTGAGGGTCCTTTATTGTTTTAGTGGGCAGCTTCCAGAGCTACATCAATCTGCTGATAATGTCATCTTTTATGGTCAAGCTGTTACTCTGCCCTATTGCCAAGGGCCCAGCCCTGGAAAAGACGAGCCATATGTTTAAAACAACCGAACCGAGTCACTCCGGCAAGCTTTGACCCCAAGGTCAGTGTGTTGTTATGCCACAATACTCCTAGAAACCCTGCCGACTGTCCTTCAAATCCCAGCCGGTTCACTTTGGATTGTCCCGCATGCACAATGCTCTATTTTACAAGGCAATGAGTAGAACAACCAGCTGTGATGATAGTCTGTTTTCATCATGGTCTGGTTTCTGCTTTAAACCTTAATTTTAAATCTATAAATCACAGAGCACATGCTTTGACATGGAAAAAAAATACAAAAATCAGCGATATGAACTGGCAATCTGCCACACCGCTTTTCTGGAACCGTGATACTTAGATAGCTCTCAGCATGAAATGGCTTTTACTTTCTAAAGATCACATATCTTAAATCTGCATTCAAACGATGGTGGCGGCACACAGGTATGTTAACCAGGGATCAGCTCCCGGTCCTTAGGCCGAACCCATTAACCCCCAGAACGCAGGCCTTCCCCAGAACATTTTGGCCATGACACATCAGTGCTGTGCAGAATGTGCAACAGGAAACCATAAGCATTCCGACTGCTACTGATCTGTCAGTAATAATGGCTAAAATTGCAGTGCTCCGTTTACCTACAGTAGCTGTCTGACAGCTGGAAGCATCATCGGGCAGATGGGAATCTTTCCAAGACACATGCAGTCATTACTGAGCTAATAAACCTTATTAATCATTTTTTTTTGTTTCATTTTGCCTATTTTGACATTGGATAGCAAAATCAATGTGATGAATGAACGAATGGACACAAGTTGAAAGGGAAAGGAGCAGCAGAAGGCTGATGCAGGGGGCATACAAGGTGACACCGTAAGGTAAGAAATCTTAAAGACTGCAGTATTGCTGAACACTAGATTCCTGGCCTTCTGGGAAGGAGGAGTTTATAAGGGCGGGGCTACAAGGGCACTGACCCAACTGAAAACTGATTGGCCCCTGGAGTACTCCCTCCCGTCACTCACCAACACAAAACATATCATTGGCTAATGATAAGGTTAACCCCTCCATATAAATTATGGCTCCTCTAATGTTCCCTACCTTGAAACAATCCTAGAATTGCCCCTGCTTCAGAGGGAGTTGGCTTTTCATTGATGAAGGGTTTCTTCCTTTCTTTATGGGTCTTCAGTCCTGGGTCTTCAGTCCTGCTTCTAAAAACTGTCCTAGCAGTCCACTTCACACCACTTGATGTTTCCCATTCCTTTAGAAAGTTACTTTAGGTCATCTTCACATTTACAAGGCAACGGTTAACGGTCATCTCTGGCATTAGAAAATTTCTTCTGCCCTCTGCCTGGCTGGTTTTTGGCCATTCCCAGTGTATTCTGCTTCACCTTATTCTTGTGTACTGCTTACTCTTAGAAATTTTGAGACTGTAAGCAATCTGCCACGCAGTGTAGCCTTCTGCCAGCAGAATCAGGATTAAATCAGGATTTAACAACGTAGATTTTTCAAAAATATAGAGCGGTCTCTTAATTTTTCCAAGAGCTGTAGCTGGGTTTCTGTCCTTCTTGGGTGAGGGGTTGCACTAGCATATAGGAAAGAGAGTATGAAAGAAATAGTATCTATTTCCTTGGCCTTAAGGAACATGCAAAGACACTTAATACAGCACATTTGTTTTCCACCGTTTAATCAGGCTCTTGTATGTGTGGTTTTGACTGGCTGGAATGCCATCACAACCCCCCTGAGTACATCTACTCCTGCAGTCTCAGTTAAACTCATTACGGCATTAAGTTCAACCAACTCCTAAAAAAAAAATTATTTAATATCCGCTATAAAACCAGACCACTAAAAAACGAGCTATACATTTTCACTTAACACTAGCCAAAATGATTCTTGTCCAAGGCTGAATTAAACATGATTTTTGCTAATATACAAATTTATAGCTTCATCCTCTTTTGGTTGTATAGGGTATAAAAAACAGACTTTGACGTAAAAAGATGCTGATTTCTCATTAGTTACAGCAAGGTGCTTGTTGTAAACAACATTAAATTCCCTGACCAACTCAAAGTTGTTTGTGATCTAATTCGTTGCAATTATTTCTTCACTTCATATACACTTCATATACAGATTGTTTAGTCACTGCATATAACAAAAAGCTCAACTAACTACCTCTGTGCAGCAATACAATCACATTTCCTCTTCTATAACTGAAACTTCCAGGCCTCTCACCCCATTTACAGTTTCTTAGCTACTCTGCCAGGTTGCCGGTCGCTCCGCTTATCTTTCTCGGCCAGCTTTTAGAACTCCGGGGAACTGGCTAACTGTGTAAGATGAAATTTTCACTCCAGCCGCTTATAGCTCTCCCTCCTTTTCCTGCCCGAATATCCATCGCTGTCCCCTCACCCGTAGACGTCCTACAACCGAACGCAGCATCAATGGCATTTTCATGTCAGACGTGTACCCGTGTGTGCTGTTGCTCAGAGAATGTGGTGCATTTTACCTGCAGCACCCTTTATTAGAGCCAGCTGGAGATGCAGGGGTACGGGGACAAACTGTACCATGCCTAGAAAGAACACTTTGGGGGTTTAGCTTCCTGAAATGAGTCTGTGCGATAGGCGCAGTGTCAGTGCGTGAGCTCTTATGTTACTCCCGCCGATCTTCTCCAGTGGAACATCGCGTGTTTCTCCTCTCTGGGGATTTTCTCCAAAAGGCTGCCTCAGCTCAGTCAGTATGAGGGGAGTGAAGTAACACCTCAGCGATGTTACACAACATTACGGGAGCATGGGCAGGCTTGGGGGCGCTGAAGTTTCACAACACTCACAGGCTTCCTCTTCAGCTTTATTTAATTTCTGCCACATGGTGCCACTTGTAAAGTAGCTGTAAGCTTGTCAGTTTCACATCCATCCATCCATCTATCCATCCATCCATCTATCCATCTTCTATACCCATTTATCCAGTAGAGGGACTCAGTGAGCCTATCACGGGATATACAGGACAGGTGGACACCTTAGATGAAAACGTGGACAACATGCAAACCGCTGTACCTTGGAGCCGCCCCCGTGGTCAGGATCTGACCTCCTTTGCCAGTTCCTTATCTGCCAAGTATAACATTTCAAAAGTAATTGAAGATCAAATTTCCAAACCTTTCCAAGTTCCATCATCAAAATCTGCATTTTTTTTCTGTGAAAACTTTTCTTCGTCTATTTATTTTATTGGAAATACTTTGCTGATTCAGTTGTGAAAGTATCCTTGTAAATACTTTGCATGTTATATTGGGAGTCCTCTGACTTACAGTAAATGAGTCAAACTAAACAGAAACGTCAGAAAGCTGCATTGAAATATTTCTGGTAAGGCCAGGACAAAACAATACATCTACCATTGATTCTCAGCCAATCAACATGTGATGCATGTACAAGAAACTAAAAAAAATGTTCCCTCTCTACAAAGATAATAAATTATGACATGAAGCTGGGAAATTTCAATAGCAGAAACTCTATGACCTCTTTTATTAATGGCAAAAATTGAGTGGATTGGGATGTGTTCCACTTACATATAATTAAGGTTCCGTGTGTTTAAGAGGGATTGATACTTTAGGGTGGAAACTGGAGGAACTTTAAAGGGAATTTAGTAGCAGCCACAAGACAAGGGCCAGTCACTCTTTCTGCAATTTAACTCCATGTGCCTTTAAAGATCTCTCACATTTATCTTAATGTATCTTTATATTTCTCCAGTATGTGACCCAAACTACCAGCTACTGAAGAGAACTGAGACCCCTGTATGCTAAGTGTTTATTAAATATGAAACTGAAATATATTTACATTTATAATTGACTCTTTTGATTGTAATGATTGGTTAATGTATGTGTATTTGTGTCTATTTTTTTCTATATAATTACAATTATTATTTTAAAATGTAAATAATAACTACATTAGTTACATAATTTTTAAGTGAGTATTTAAGGGGTGTAGCACATAGCTAAGAGAGGTATAGATTGTGTTAATGCTTAACGCAGGGGTCTCCAACTTGGGTCCTGGAGAGCTACTATCCAGTAGGTTTTCTCTCCCACTTGGCTTCTGATGAGCCACACCTGTTCCTGGTATTTACCTGAGAACAGATGTGGCTCATCAGAAGCCGGGTAT
>JABFEA020000050.1:14410921-14427685 GCA_019775915.2 Cyphomyrus plagiostoma
CCACTTGGCTTCTGATGAGCCACACCTGTTCCTGGTATTTACCTGAGAACAGATGTGGCTCATCAGAAGCCGGGTATGATAGAAAACCTACTGGACGGTAGCTCTCCAGGACCCGAGTTGGAGACCCCTGGCTTAACAGCAGACCATTATGGACCTATATATTATTTTCTAGTCATGGCTTAAATTTTCAGGAATGAAAAAGTCGAAAGGCGCAGTCTATGTGCTATCATTTTTTTCTGTTAATATATGCTCTGTGATCAGAAAAGGTATCAGAAAAGCACATCCACAGTTGAGTAAAGTTACCTAAAGTACAACCTTAAATGAATCTTTCAACTCTGAGTAGCCAGTTATAAGATGCTGAGAAGTCACTTTATTCCAAAGTGACTTACACAACACAAAAGTAACCGGAATATATTCAGTGTACCAGTTTAGATGGTAACAAACTCTTCGCTCATTGGATATCGCACAATAGCAGAACAACTGGCGGAACCTGAACCAGAAGTTTGTTATGAGCTGATTGTACCATTAAATCCTGGTGTGTTTCTTCATCTGAATCACTAGCTAATTAATGTGATGGGAAGCAGGATTCATGATCGGTCAGTTTGACCAGGAACAGGCAGGATTTCGACATAATTCTTCTTGAGTTTTGTTGCGGGGTTACACTTAGCTATGGGCTGTTACTAAAGTCCACTTCTAAGAAACATTTCTTTTCATGCTAACATCACCATCCTGCCCTGGCGATGCACACTGATGAATGATGATGACTTCAGCGCTTAGCTAGAGCATAAATTGTGCTATCAGTCCCGGCCTCATATCCGTAAGGGGGGGACGGAGGCATAGACAAAAATGGAGGGGGGAACTCTGGAGGAGCTGGAAAGATGGGAGGGTTACTAAGTAATTGAACAGCTGCAGGGTTTCACAGTGATATCCTGGTAGGCTCACGCAACGCCCAGGCTGTTGGGCATGCCTGCTCACTGATTTACACACATGGGAGGAGCGCTCTACCCACTGCATACATGCCTGCTGCAAGGCAAGATGAAGGAGCCACAGTACTACATCTCCAGAATACTTCATCTCCTGAGTACTACATCTCCTGAGTAGTATATTTCCAGAATACTCCATCTCTGGAGCACTATATCTCCAGAGAGCTTAATCTCCAGAGTACTACATGTCCATGGCCTTTTTTCAATGCACTTCAGTCAAATTCTGGCCTGTCCCTGTTTTCCATTATAAACATACCAAGCAGGTATCACTAATTACTAAACTAATTACACAAAAAAAGTTACTGTTCATCCTCAGCAATGGGTAGAAGATAAAACAGGTACAGCTGCAGCCCTTTAAGCATTTAAATGGTTTTGGGACACCCTGCACATGCACAGTCAGCAACTCTTCACTTGCCTGCTGTTTTTTTTTCCGATTTCACTCTCAATTTTCCTGCTAATCAGGAATGACCGATAAAACCCATCAATGCCCCCCCCCCACACATCCAATTACAGAAAACCCCTGTCAGTTCAGCTGGGGTGATGACACACCTCTTTCAGATGCAAGTGTGGCACCAGAAATATCCTGTCGGTGTGTGAGCTACATGCTTCATTATGCTACCTAACACAGAAGAATGCACAGATTGCTGGGCACGTAGTCACCAGTAGATGCCACCGGAGAGAAATGTGACTGAGGGGAACCCACCCGCTGGACTGCATGCATAATACATATTCCCTAGTTCTCCTCCCCACTGACAGCTAATGCAGCACAGCAGTTACTGAGCCCATATCCTACAACATAAGATGCACCTGGCTTTGGCAGGTGCTGCACTTCTGATCTGTTTCTATCCCTCCTAGTGGACTAAGATCTGTACATGGAGGAAAAGTGCAAATAAGGCACTTTTAGCTCTGGTGTCAAAGGGCACAGAACACAGAACATAAATAGCATGGAGCTCTGGGTAAAAAACGGCCAAAATGGCAGAGAGAGCAGCAGAGTCTCATTTATATTCAAGCTCTGTCCCTGATCGCATCCGCTCTGCGTCATGGGACGTATCACATTATGTGGGAGGGGCAAGATCGTCCACTATTAACACACAAGCAAGGTCCCATCGTCCAGCAGCTGGAGGGGAGATAATAATGGAGATGCCGGTAATCAGCTGGCCAGGAGGCTTTCGTACTGTTCGGCGACGCGACGCAGCTGCTCGAACGGGACGTGCTCAGAGGACAATTACAAAGCGAATGTGCCCAGCACATCCACACCAACAGCAGAACTAACCCCGGTGGTCATTAAGGCGGTATTCGTTTGTGGATCCACTTAAAAACAACACTTTGGAGAATAATGTGACTGCAGGAATTTACATTTAGTTAATCATATAAACATTTAATTCAATGACAGCACCATAACTCCCGAGAGCATGTCTGTGTTTTTACTGCCTGTTTTTTTTTTTCATCCTTTTCCTCATACGTGTAAAGTTAATGGTGGTTATTTCATAAATATTATGGGAAATAACATGGTCCCAGGTATGAATATACATGGTCACTACTTGCAACAGTTTTATGCTGCATCCACTGGTCCTCATCACCTTGGAAACCTGTCCACCGTAGCGCCAGTCATAATCTCATAATCAGTTTCTATACAGTGTATATTTCTATAAATGGACTTTCTTAACAAACCACAAGTTCCCTGTTGGTCTTGCTTCTAATCTGAACAGATGGAATAATACTTTATGAATTATCATGGTATGATGTCATGCTGTTTGTGAAACAAGCTGATGTAAAAATATCTACATTGGGGTTGGGGATATTTTTTCCAGTGCTTCAAAAGGCTTGAATTTGCCTAGATGTGGTGGGATAAAGTCTATTTTGCTATAAGCACCAAACAGGTCTGCTTATGATTTTATGTTACATATAAATGATTGAATCGCTGAAGCATCATTCAGTCACATCAAACAAAATTCATATCTAATGTCCATTACCTTTTTCCATGATACCTGGCGTAATTTCAGCTATCAGCTGGAGACTCTGATTTCTCCAGAAACGTTGACGGTGCTACATAACTGAACTGGAGCTCTCCAGGAACGTTGCATGAGATCATAAATTCACTTTGCAGAGACTTCCTTCTGCACCACTGGATATTTGCTAAAGTAATTCGGGCTAAGTGTTACTCTGCTTGGCTGTGCAGCAGTGGTTGTTCTCTTGACTTTGGAACTGTAGCCTTTTGGCTGCAATTGTACTTGAATAACCCCTAGAGCACTTCCCCTTATAGACATTACCTCTGACCCATCGGTATGGTTCCTGTTCAGATATCAACTGCTGCATGAGTGATAGGCCATTGCTGGATGCCCACAATGTCTCACCCTCCCTACGTGTCTATGACTGTAGTCGCAATATGGTTATGATGGGTTGCATGATGCCATCTCCATCTCCTTGGAAACACGTATGCCCCATTATAATCTGCTCCTCTATTCTCACCAGCATACTCTGTTTCCATGTTGATAGTCTCTTCTTTACTTGACATTTGTTGATGCCATGTTGAAAGAATTAAACAGCGAATTTCCAAAACTCACTCCAGTCCGCAGGATATGCTGTTGAGAAAATTTCTCTGGATTGAGTGAGTTATGAAAATTCACCAAAAAGTTCTTCTTTGGATTACATGAGGACTAAATGAGTTTTGGTTCCTGGTACTGCAATATATGATGAGGAAGCCTGACTTTAGGTCATTGGTGTTCTCATTCCAAACACATCAAGGATGGACTGAGTGAATTTTGGAAATTTGCGTTTCAATTTGCCTCGACACTTGGGCAAAAACCACTCAGCAGATCTGGCACCATAACAGTATAACTAATAATACAGGTCCACTTTTAATGCTCTGACAGCAATAAAATCATCTTGCTCCTCGGAAAACACTTTAACATTCGCCCAAAAGTCAGAGGGGCAGTGGTGAGACTGCTGTGCAATTGATCATACTTACTTTGAAAGGAAAAATTTGTTGCCGCATTGTTGTTCCTGTCAGGACAGATAAAAATATTATTTAGGTACCTTTAACTAGAGTACTACAGAAAAGCCCCTTTAATGAACTGGGGCATCTTAGCAGTTAGTATTTGGTCTGTGTGTGAAAAGTTTGCATTTAACAGCACAGTTGATGATATTGACATAGATGGTCCTCGGAGTAATTAATGATATGGAAATAGTTATTCCTAGAAGGGTTTAAACACGCAGACATAGTCAGTCCCTAGAGAAGCCTTGCTGGTAGTATTTTGTAGCACAGTGATCTTGGAAAATAGTTTGTGTGAAAACCGTAGGTCCCTCTGGAAGGAAGCATTAGCTGAAAACTTAATGCAAAGAAGCTGGAAATTCACTTGACTTAGGGCTTAAAACTACACAGGGCTCCTCAGTTATTGGCAAGGTGATGCTCCCAGCTGCAGGGTGTCTCTCCCCAGAAAATGAGGCGAAGGAATTTGCACACAAAGCAGGACTGACATGTTTCACTGACTTTTCAGACTTGTACTCATGATTATTATTTTCTTTAAGACTTTTGTTGCATTAAATAATTTTTTTTTTAATTTTCTGTGGCATTAGAGAGCATATGCACTGTATTTTGAAATATGACATTTAAGGTCTCGAGGGACACTGATGGCAGGACTAACATTGTTAGTTCATTCAGGATCTAAAGGCAAAGTCTTGTGTGTACTCAAGAGCAGTTCATAAATAATCTTACCCTTGACTTCTTAAAACTACCTAAGGGAATTCTAATGTTTCTGTGTTTCTCTGCTAAGCAACACTTCACAGAATTTAACCAGGGATAACTATCATAGCATAGCATAGCCTTCAAGTGATTCTGGAGAAATTCCTATAAATGTTATCAAGTGATTGCTTGAACCTTGGCTCGATGATGTTCATACTGGGAGTAATACGACAAATTATCCCATGTATGATAGTTATGGAGGTCAGGAAGTGTCCAGGGTCTATCTGTTTTTCTAGGCATAATCGTTCATTCAAATTCATGTCAAGGATCAACGTAGTTCAGTAACATTGTCACTCAATAGTTTAGCTGTTGCAGACTATGAGCTGTCAAATGATGCACCTCCATTCTTGTTTATCGCAGGCCTGACCAGCTCAAATATATTCCTTCAGACCTATATCAGTCAATAAAGCTCTCTTTATCTTATGAGTTACATGACATCTTTGTGACCCAAATAGACTCTTCTGCTGTTTCATAGGATGTCTAATATAATACAGTGGTACCTTGGTTCACGAACTCACTAGAACTCAAATTTCTTGAAAGTCAAACAAACCAGTTTTACCTAGAACTCGATCTGAATAACAGAAGTTGAACCGTGAACGCTGACCTAATGTTAATTGTACGTGCCAGGAAATGAGTCATACTACAATGCAATTCTTACTTGAATGCCGCCTTCACAGACTGGACGATTAACCAAATAAAGCAGCACAACATTACAGTAACTAACAATAAATAAACCACTAACTTACGTGTACTATTAGAGCATTTATGTAACTTATTTAAACTTTATTTTACCAGGTACATTAACTCAAAACCAGTTCTCACTGCTATACGTGATATTCGGGAGAAATAGCAGATTACGCATGGGAACTGCCTGGGATACAAACGACATGCGTGTAACTGAACTCTTCAGCCAATAAGGGTAAAGGGTTGTCATGGAGGCGGTTCCAGTTTGTGCAGCCGGGTGAGAGGTCACAATGCATCTAACGGTAATGTATTGCGTCAGGATCGAAACGAATGTGTTGCTTTAAGCCAGCGCTGTAAGCAAGTCTAAAGCACCTGATGACTGGACTGGGGAAACAAACTTAATACAGAGGACTAATGACAACAACTAGAAACAGCTGATCACATGGGGATCTCACACAAGGTTAATGAGGGGGCGTGGCACACGGAAGGACCAGACGATGGGAGCAGGACGGGGGCAATGTTGGGATAAGATCTTTATCATTTTGGAAGCCATTAAGAAAAAAATACCCTTCTTGTTTTATTTGGTTCATTTTGTGTTGAAATGCTAAAAAGAAGAAAAAAAACATATTTAGGTGTAATTTTGGGGGACCGGGAACCAATTAATTGGTTTTCCACTATTTCTTATGGGGAAAATTTGATCAGAACTCAGAAATCAGGGGCTCATAGGTGTTTTTTTATTTACTAAATATCTAAACAGGGAGAAACATCTAATGTGACATACAACTGCTTTTTCCAAAGTGGTATAGAATTGAGGGCCTCACTCAAAACCCCAATGGGAGAATTATTCTGCTAAACCTGGGACTTGAACCAACAATCTTCCAATCCCAGACATAGTCTCCTAGCCCACTGAGACACCTCTCCATTCATGCCAAAGCATGTTTACTTTACCATTTATGTGAACATATGCTTATCTATATGTCTGAGAGCAACGTGACTACAATGTGAAACTCGGACTAGGTGACAAAAAGCTCTTTCTAAAAGCACTAACCACAGCATGATTATTCTGCATGTGTTCCAGCTCCTCATAGGTACTATGAGTGGATCTCTATCTCATAGCCATTGCCCAGATACTACATAACTTGCCATGAAGGATCTTAGTGGGTTCTTACTGTTGTCTGCTATTTCACTTTAGGAAAAGATAATAGGAAGTAAAACACCTTTTAGTGTGAGTGAGCAAGCAGACAAAATCTGATATCACTGCTCAAAATAGTTTTGACCTTTCAGAAAACAGGGTGAATCTGCGAAGAAGTAGTTTAGTAGTATCACTGTGAATATAAATATATAAAACACAGACAAGAATGCAACACATCCAACCTTTAACTCGTTGTTTCCTAATGCAGTCCGTGGGGACTGAAAGACGGTGCACGTTTTTGCTCTCTCCTAGCTCCTTGCCAGACAGTCCACATTTTTGCTCCTTTAGAGGAAGCAAAAATGTGGACTGCTGCAGGTCCATGAGGGCTGGGATGGGAAACACTGCTGTAACTGGGTTGGGTCATGGGGAGGCTGCAGTGTACCCCAGGCAAAGGGCACAAGGCTGGGGTACACACTGGGTGAGATGCCAGTCCATCACAGGGCACATGCATATACACACTCATACACAACTAGTCTACAGGCAGTTTAGAGACAGCAATTAGTCAAACTGCATGTTTTTGACCTGCAGGAGGAAACTGGAGAAAAACCACACAGCACAGGGAGAGCATGCAGGCGTCTCGAACACAGAGCCAAGGCAGGATTTGGACCGCTAAAGCTGGTGGCCTGAATCCACAGTGCCACCCTCTGACTGAATGCTACCCTGCAACATATCCATTATCTTCAAATACACTATTTATACAAACCCTCCTCAGAGGAACATATTAAACAATGGTGGCTCTGGACAAAGAATCATATCTGTGGAGCTGGGGGTCTGATTCCCAATTTTATTTATTCATATTATAAGACTGAAAAAAAGAATCAGAAAATGACTATGAACGTGCAACTCTCTGCTTTTTCATCCTTGATCAGGAGCCCGCAGCACCACCAAGAGTTCGAAACTGTTGCATGCAGTATGGATTAAATAAAGTTCACAATCTTCTTCGTAGCACTCCTATGGTGTAATTAGTAAAAATGCGAAATGCTGTGTATATGAATCTTCCCGTTTAACTACCGTTGTCTTCTCAGTCTGTTTTCTCTTCTCTGCTGTTCATTGGCTGAGCTCTGTTTGGGGATATAGTCAGTGGCTGAAGGGTCACATTGCATTACAAATGATAAGAAAGTCATTACCATGGGTTAAGTTATGCAGTTGCAGTTTATTGAGTTATTTTTTTCCTTGTTATCTTACGAATGATACGAGAGAACTGTCCAGATGTTTTTGTGGCATTTGTGTCTGGTACCATTAAAAATAGGACAGTTTCAAAGGGCTGCAGTTTCTTGGCATCAAACACCCCAGGCAACGTGAGACTGCGTGATCTAAGCACTGGATTTTTATGCCCTAAAGTATGGCAGCAGAGAGTCCTCCTTCACTGAGTTCTAATTGGTGCCAAGATGTGTTGACAACAAAAGAGACTCTCATACCTTGGTGTACTTAACTCACACTGAAGAGGATCTTATAACGGCTATTCAGTCTTGGATAAAAACAATAACGTTGATGCAATTGATTCATTATATGATCGGTGGTCAGCATCTCTCTGCTAGCGGACAATTTACATGGGCGGCCTGATTGAGACGGAGCTCTGTAAGCGTACCAGAATGTGGTCTTTCCATTTTAAGAGAATGCACAGTGACACCTTGTGGTGTCTGTATATATACATCTTTAGAACCTGTATTTGTACGCAATGGTGGAAAGTCCAGGGGCCTGCTTCACAAAGCAAGATTACTTGCTTAACCAGATAACTTGCCAGATTTAAGGTAGTCTGGGCTAAATGTAAATTGATGAAAATAAGGTCTTTATCCCAGACTACCTTAAATCTGGCAAGTTATCTGACTAAGCAAGAAATCCTGCTTTGTGAAACAGACCTCTGGTTCAGAAAATACAGATCCAGACCAATATTTTGTTTCAGCTAACTAGTTGAACATAAAGAGTCACAGAGTACTCAAATGGCTGACTGAAACAAATTCTTGGTCTGGATTTATACTTTCTGGACCTGAACTATCCACCTCTGATTCTTTATAATTAAACATCTTGCCTTGGATGATATGATTAATTGTAAGAAACATTTTCAATAACATTCAAAGTAGTTTATTACATTATGTACATTCAATATCTTAGTGAATTATTAAAAAAAAAGATAATAATATAATATAGCCATTTATGCATTATTTTTCGCATGATGTATTCGGGGTAGTTACTTAGCTATTAGAGTAGGGTGACTACTCCTAAGTAAATCATCGCGTCCAGGGTGTACTCCTACCCTTACCTTGTGCATGACGTTACCTGCGATAAACTACAAGCTAAAAACTACTTACCCCATAAAGGGCATTGCATGTTCCGGCATTGCATGTTCCGTTTCCGGCCAAACAGGAAGTAGGATAATTCCCCTCTTCAGGGAGATATCAGGTCCGCTGTACGCTTCCTTTCAGGAAAATTAACTTGTTATTAACTTAACGCGTCTGCAACGTGAAGCATAATGTCGAGGCAGTCCAACAGAACAACGGAGAGCAAAAAGATGGTAAGTAATTTCCATTCTTTGGAAGCTGTCAGTGCATTACATGACACTGAATAAGGAAGCATCTTGACTTAGTCGCAGTTACCTTGATATCTTATTAACAGTAAACCGATGTTTACAGCTTGTCCCGGGCGGTTTTGTCAGTGGATGTTTCTCCGGTAGATCTACGGACATGTACACAACCTGGGTGTTTAGATGTTTTCGGTGGAGTCGGCTAGCCGGGGCGGCTAGGCGGCCCGGGCATCACGTCAGTACCGGCTAATGACGCCGGCCCCCGGTGGCGTGTGTCTGTTAACGTGTGTGCTTGCGGGGATGGACGCCGGCGCAGCATCAGGACACCTGATCCGATCTCATTCATTAACTCTGCCTTTTTTTGTTTCGCTGACGCAAGTTAAAGAGCACACATCAAGAAATCATCATTGTCACATCATTGTGAGGCAATTGGGCAGCTTGCTTCCTGGCTGCGCTGCTGCTTTCCACTGATACACGACTAATAAACATCTAGGAATATGGTTGGATATGCATAAACATAAATAAATTTATTTTATAACCCAACCAGTATCTAATTTGAAAACCATTGGTAAAGAGTAGTTGCAAGGTGCCTTGCACTGTAATAGGTAGGTATGGATGTCTGTCCATTCTGTCACTACCTCTGTGCCTGATGTTATCTCTCTCCTCTCTTTTATCCTGCCTGTCCCCCTTTTTCCGCTTCTCATTGCCTAGCTTTGGTATTTGCCATTTATTTCACCCTCTGCATCCATGCGTCACATGGTAGGTTGCTCATTTGTCTGATAGCTTTAAATAAGGCATGTATTGACCTCAGACTCATCTGGCTTTATGTTCAGGGATAGTCTTAGTCCCCCAATCCTGCTTTTTAACTTCATATTTTTTGGTCTGTAAAAATATTTGGATGTGTCTTTAATTTAGAATCTCAGCAAAACCGTTATGTATGTCTTATTCTGTGGGGTGTACTGGTGTTTCATCTTATCACGTGATAGTAAGACTTACTACCATTTTGTTGTTAATTCAGTAAGAAGGCTTATTAAGTTAAAATGTCAAGAGTATTCACTCTTTAGTTCTGCAAAGTGTCAGCACGATTCCTCAGGGTAAGATGACCCACGGCTGGGATCATAAATCGGACTGTGAGCTTAGCTGGTGAGAAACCTCACTTTTTTTTTTTTTCCTCTCAAAGCATCATAAACCTGTAGTTAATTTAATGCACAGGTCTGTGTGCTGGACGATGGAGCATCTCGTAAAGTAATCTAACAGACAACGGTAGTACTGTTAGAGGAGTTTGGGGAAGGTCACAGTTCTGTCTGTTCGCGGGGCCATGTGCCTTTAAGACCCTCCTCATCTTCCCCATTTCATGTAGAACAAGCTTTGTGGATCTGCAGCCAAGTACTTTTTGAGAGCTGTTTGTGGTTTCAGGTCACAGATCAGATGTAGTAAGAGACAATTTCCATTCCCAAAGATGTGCAGTGATCATGAAGAACAATTTGAGGTGTACAGCACCATTTGGGTGACAAGGTCCTTTAGCTTCAGGAATAAGGACGAGCTTGCAAACAAATCAGGTTTACCTAGACTTAACTGTATGGTTAAGAAGAATGGAAAAATAGACCTTTTCTCCTGCTGCGTATTTCTTTGTAGGTATGAATATTTAAATTTGTTTATCATTATTTTCTGTTTACATATTCCAAATTATTCTTTACTCAAGTATGAAGACAGCATGGCTTAGATGGGTGCCAAGTTACCAGCTTTTGTTTATTTGCTTTATTTCTTGCATGTGATTCACAGAAGGGTGTGCAAGTAAGACGGCCAAACCACAGCACCATGTGGGGACTCTCTTCATGGCTGATTATGCGGAGGTCGGGGGGGGTCGCCCATGGCGTTTTCCTGTTTTCTTTCCTGTTCGTCCTTGTGTTCCCTGAGCATAATGTGGTGCATTGATCTGTTTGGGGGGGTTCACCCACTTTGCTGTCTCTCTGTCCCTTTCCTTGTACAGAATTCAGAGCTCTTTACTCTGACGTACGGTGCACTGGTCACTCAACTTTGCAAGGACTACGAGAATGACGAGGAGGTGAACAAACAGCTGGACAAGATGTAAGTGGCTTGCTTCTCCTTTCCTAGGGTCAGACGTGGCATTTTGACATCTGTCAGTCCCTGTCAAAGTACAATCCCTGCAGTGCAAAAAATGGGAGGGGGTGAAAAATAGCATTCACACATATACATAAGTATAACCGTTAATGTGAAATGTGGCATGGAATTATTATAATTATAATTATAATTATTATTATTATTATTAATAATAATAATAATATAATAGTAGTAGTAATAATAATAATATAATAGTAGTAATAATATTAATAATAATAATAATAATAATTTAATCTGTTTAATAGTATACCCAATTTATTATGCAAAGTTTGTTAAAGCATGGTTAAAATGAGTTGTGAAGTACACATTTTTGTGTCCATGGTAAATCTGCCCCACAATCTTGTCATTTGTGTTTATGGAATTTCATCAGCGTTAATCAAGTTTGATTACCCCCCCCCCAACTGGCACACTATATTCCTGTATTCCTACCTGGGTCCAATGTATCTTAAGTTGCAGCATGTGAAATGAGCCTCTTTGGCCTCTTGAGTTTCTGCTCTGACACATAACCTTCCGGCCCGCCAGATGTGCGTATCTGCGTCGCCAGGGTCTCCGGCCATGTTGCATTCTTGCAGGCCTCATATTTTTGAGGCAGCGGCTTGACTTTGCTCCCAGCGCAGACATCACATATTACAATAATACTGGGGGGAAAAATAACCGCTGGGGTGCCGCGCAAGTGTTTCAGCCATGTGCTGCGCAAATTCTTGTAAAATCCAGGCTCATTTGTCACAGTGGAGCAGTTAATTTTTAACATGTTATTGAGATGTTAGATGAGAAATTGGGTATATGCATCCAGGAACACTGGAGAAGTATGGAACTTATCTTGGTGTCTTTTTATTTGATACTGCTTAGCAATCACCTTTGTCATTATCGATATTGTTCATAAATCCATTAATGAAAATTTACTAATTTTGTCACACAGGTAAGCAAATCCAAAGTGTATATCGACACCACAAACAATTGACTTGCTACGTCTTGAATATTCTGGATGGGTTCTTTGTTATATTCTAGCCAATATGATCACTCCACATCTTTAATTGCATAAAATTAAGCAATAGTAAGTAGTGTCATACACGTTGAGGGAAATTACATGGCACGTTAGTGGTTGGGTTATGCTATTAATGACAGAAAGGTAAAGATCTTTGCTCTTGTCCTTCTCTGTTTTTATGTCCGTGAGTTAAGCTGTTTTGTGCGTGTAAGTGTGCTCTTTTCAGCCATTTTGGCAGGTCTTACTGTAAGCAGTTTGGTGCCTATTGAGATTAGGGAGAAATTGCTGTTCCATATCAGAGAGCTGATGCTTTCCAAGCCTCCAAACTGTGGCCCTCTAGGTACAGATGGAAATATTAGAACATTTGTGCAATTTAAGAAAACAAACAAACTGTGAAGCAAAGGTATCTTTAGTGTTGTTTTTCCCTGATTGGCGATTTTGTCCTGGTCTCTTTTGCAGGGGTTACAACATCGGAGTGAGGCTCATAGAGGATTTCCTGGCACGGTCCAGTGTGGGACGCTGTCACGACTTCAGAGAAACTGCCGATGTCATTGCCAAGGTAATATAAACATGACGAGAACCTTCATAGTTCATCTGCTTTTGTTGCTTAGCTTTTAAAACGATGTGAGATGATTAGATGTTAAAAACAAAAGATGATACAATTTAATTTAAAATGTTGCAAACTAGATTGGTCGCCATGCTTCGTTGTGTATAGTTTTTGAAACTAACAGGCAAGACGGTAGTTATTCCTGATTGAAAAGGACTACAGTTGGCCCAAGAAGCTTGCTGTAAGATTATAATTATGATCAGTGCAGACACCTCTGTATCATAAGCCTGGAAGTTTACATATTAATCACCTGCATTGCTGTCTTTGCCACAGTCTGTTTAATGTTGATCCTTTTTTGTAGTATTGTTAGTCTCAGTCTGTTCGGATGGCTACATTGAATTTACCTTGTAAAAGACAAGGGGAAGCACTGTTAACAATCAGTATGAGAATAATAACTGGGGACTTGTAGGTAGAGTGAGTTTTCTGTTGCTTGCTGAATTTACCCTCAGGTGGCGTTTAAGATGTACCTGGGCATCACCCCAAGTGTGACCAACTGGAGCCCAGCAGGGGATGAATTCTCTCTCATCCTGGAGAGTAACCCCTTGGTGGACTTCGTAGAGCTGCCAGACAACCACAGCAACCTTGTGTACTCCAACCTCTTGTGTGGCGTCCTTCGGGGAGCACTGGAGATGGTGCGAAGATCATTTGTTGCCCTGAAGTGGTCCTATCATGTAGCAATGTTTGAAAGATTGAGGGGTGATACTCCAAACCACCTTTAGCCAATAAAAATCAAACCATACACAGACTCCTGGTTGTTAATTGGCCAAGGGAGGCATGCACAGGGATTTCCTTCAGTAGCCCAGTTGTCAATAAGCATATGGATGTGATTTAGAGAGGGAGGATTCACAGCATACAAGTGAAGGAATGAATATTACACTCTGGCCTACCAGTTGACGTGGCCCTTTCTTACAGGTCCAGATGGCAGTGGATGTCCGGTTTGCTCAGGACATGCTGAGGGGTGATAACGTGACAGAGATCCGGATGAAGTTCATCAAACGTATCGAAGAGAACCTTCCAGCGGGGGATGAATGAGCAGCAGCACAAATGGGATCGCTAGACATGGAGGAGGAGGAGGAAGATGTGGAGGAGGAAGAGCCAGAGATATCTGGGAACGATGATGGAGTCCATCTAGATCAGGTTCCAGTGAAGTCTGTTCCTGATGTTTATGGGATCCATGCCTGGGAGTGCCAGTAGACGGCCCACTTTTTGACTTATTCTTCACCATTGGGACACTAGTATCCGTAAGCAAGCAGGGTAGAAATACCCAAAATACCCAACCCTTGACGCTGAATTCTATACACTGGATTCAAGTGTGTTTAGGAGTTAAACCCACCCCAATTATAAATTGGTTTAACCCAAATGGGGAAAATTGTTGTGTTCTAGTTTGTCTTCATACTGTCATTTTCCTTGTTTTGATGTTTTTTTTTTTCCCCTACTTCTTTTTTGATCATGTAAATAATTAATTAAACCCTTACAATGGTCTGTCAATCTTGGAGGTGTTGTCAGAAGGCTTCAGTAAGTACTTCTTTGTATTTGCAAAAATATCATAGCGTTTCTGATAGATGTTCATTAAATTAAACTTTAAATCAACATTAAAGGGAGTAACGCTTTGAAAGTTTTCATTTCATTTTCAGCAATGTAACTGTGTCCCAAACCGGTGTGTTGGTAAGTCCCCAACAAACTGCTTTAATTTCCACAGGATCCCCTCGCTTCGCCCTCGTCCCGTGGTTGTAACCTGTTGCGTTAGTATAATACTAGTATAAGTTAACTGTAGAGGTATCCCACTAATGTTTTGCGCATTGTATTTTCATTTACCCAGAACATCTTGTTCTATTGCATACATCTGTTTTATATATATATCAGGTCATGTATACCTGATTTTTCTACATGTGGCATAAACACATCTGTGGGAAGACATACATTTCCCTCTGTAGCCCATCACCGGCTATGGCCACCAGAGGTCCCTGTAAGCATTGTTTCACAGAGATTTTATTGTCTATCGTGCTTCCATGTCGGTGTTTGACTTTGCGAGTCTTAGTTCGATTTGTGCATAACTTCAGTACATTCTTTCAGACCTCAAGGGTAGGGAATTTTTTTTCTAAATCCTTCGTCTGTTGTTATTTGAAGACGTTGGATCTCAAAGTAAAATGTTGGAAAGTGTGTGCAGTGTGTTGACATTTTGAAATAAGCCCTTTTAGTGACTCCCTAAAGAGTACACTTCAAATTACACGTACAATGTGTGTATTCCGTACAATGTATACATTGGAAAGAGACACAGAGGAAATGTTTTTCAGCAGACATTTGTTGTAAATCATTTGTCCGAATCAGCCACTGCGCCATGGGGATATACAGATGGGATCGTGTACTGTGTGAAATCTCGTATCGCTCTTCCATATGCTCCCAGGAATCTTCTCCTAGCTGGTGACAGAATCGGCTCCCCATTGTCCCTGGGGTTTCCTACATGTCAGCTTGTGTTCTGTCCTGTTTGCTCGCAATAGAGAAGCAGAGAAACCTCCCGAGTGCTGATGTCTGAACGTTTGTAGAGAGAACTGTGGCCCCATGCAATGTTGCATCTTCTGCCATTGCATTCCACCTCTATGAGCTTCATTTGCATGACCCCCTTCCCATCTGTTAGTGCACTTGATACCCCAGGACAGCCACGTGTATGTTACCTGTGTTTCAGGCTAATTAATATATTTCTCAGATTATGCTACCAAATACACTTAAACTAACGAGGGAAACGAATAATTTTCTTGCGTTGGATTAAAACATTACAGTCTCCTGCTTGCTTACGTCCTGCCTACAGTTTACTTCAGGGTGCTTTTTTTTTTTTTCGTTGTTCTTCATTGTGGGCCAGCGCCGCTCTCGCAAAGTAGCAGCAAACCCAAGACAACACCCACCAATCTAGTTTAAGCCCCCTAAACACTACCATGTGGTCATCATGGGAAACGAATGGGGAAGTGCATGCCATAACGGTAATGCTCCGTGTTTGGTCCGGGCGCCAGCTTATGGATATTGGACGCCTCCCGCGCCCCCCCACACCTTCCCTTCACTCCCCACTGTGCTCACTTTCAAGCTGTGCCAGGGAGGATGGATCCATGGGAGGAGGCAGAGGAAGAAAGGAGATTAAATGGAGGGCAGGAGCATTATGGGAGCCACCTTGAGGGAATATTCACAATTCAAGAGTTTTATTGTCATCTGAATAAGTAGCATACATGTGCACAGGTACCCGGCCCCACATGACTGCCGTGCAATTTGTGATGAAGCGAAGACAAGTTAACAAAATATATAAAGCTAAAAAGCGCATCTACTCAACATTTACACCTTTGACGTGCAGCAAAGACCTCCATCTGATATAAGTTTCTGCAGATATTTTGCACTCGTCATATTTTAGCCCTTGGAAGCGGTTTCTTTGACAAAATGGACAATTTTTGTCAATTTGAAAGTGTTGATGTTGAGTCACTGGCATCCACCACATACAGTATGTGCCTGTAGTAGAATAAGTCATTTTTAGCAGGTTGGATAACAGGGTGGATGTGTTACTGTCTGTCTCTGCAGACAGGCCTGCAGGGCATTGTGGGAGAAGGAGCCCCAGTTCCTGTTTTATAGCTTTTCCTGTTTCCCTTTGACACTCCATGTTCTTGCATTTCAGGAAACTTTGAGTTGTCAGCTGTAAATAGTCCTTCCCCATTATTCAATTTGTTTTGTTTTATTTCTCAAATAACAGTGGAAACTTTGTGTAGTGCTGGGGACGTGTTGGAGTTATTTCTTAACAAAAACGGTTGTAATGTGGTGCTGATTATTTCTGAATTGCTTGGATAAAGGCCTAAGGTGTTTATGTTTGATGGAGTTGAGCATAAATACATTAAGTTACTTTGAAAGCTCAATTGTAAGTCTGCATATTATAA
>JABFEA020000050.1:14427785-14449068 GCA_019775915.2 Cyphomyrus plagiostoma
TAGTGTCCTGTCCGAGTGACCGGGAGGAAGATCCAATGGACTACATCACCTGTGCTTACTACCTGTGCAGCGCTATCATTAAACATCTGTCAGCCCTGCATTCCTGGATCCTGGCCTTTGTTCCCTCTCTACCGTGACAGGGCCCTTGAGCAAGGCCCTTAAACCTGATCCGTCCTGGTACACTGGCTAATCCTACTCTCTGATTCTCACTTATACATCTGCTCAGTAAATGTAAATGTCTTCAAACGAAACATAAAGCTTACCTGACCTGACTGCATTGATACTTTTATGGTATTTTTTTTTTTATTTTAATGTTTTAAAACAAAATCTAATAGTGTTGTGTATTGCTTGGTATTGTTTTTACACGACTATTTTTTTTACCTGGTCTCAAATTAGTTTTATTTTATTTTAAGAAAAGAATGAAGCATTCAGCCATATTACCAAAATCAAGAATTGCGAACAAGAACATCCAGCTGACCTTTTCTGGGGGAAAAAAATATGTATCCAGAGATCTGCAGAAACCCATTAAGATTACAATCCCAAGGAGATAAGACTAAAAGTAATAAACTGCAGAGTAATAACAGGACCAAAGCAAAACTGTATTAAAAACTGTTAATAATTAGGTCGTCTGTTGTGGTTAAATTGTTGTTTGGTGTTGGCATAGCACTCAGTTGATGGATTAATATAATTTATACATGTGTCATAGAGCAATTTCTAGCAGTTATGATAACAGGCTTTGTTGAGACATGATGGAGTGGGTCATGTAAGTCTTTGGGAAATAGATCACTTCAGGCCAGACGTGTTATGATCTATGGTGTTTTGCATTCATATAAAACCACAGATTCTGATAGATGCTGATGTGTTTAGGGAAAAAAATGGTCTGAAGGTATTGTTAAAGTACACATAATTCTGTAGGTTGTATATATGGTAGCTTTACTGTTAATTCTACATTATTATATTGGCCTATGGTTTAGGTTTAGAAAATATGCTGGTATATAATTTTTTCTGAACAATTTAGCAAGAGTAATGCCTGGTGTCTGGTAAAGATCCATCTTCCCGAATGATTCGAAAGATAAATGAGCACCTGAATGTGATCCTGAGTTTTATCTGTTAATGGTTAGTGTGTTGCTAATGCATCTGCGCAGTGTTCTGTGTGGACAGCGAGGGGCTTGCCTGCTCTGTCATTGTTGACAGATATGCCTCTCGAGAAGAGGCCCTCCACTTGCATTGACCTTCTGCATTGTGAACGCTTGGAACCACAGGTGGGGATGATGGTGTGCAGCTCAGAAGCTGGACTCCTCACGTGTCTCAAATCGCCCCCTTGCTATTCAATCCATGTGTCATGTTGGTAGGAATGACAGATCATCCAGGTTAGATCTACCTGCCCCTCGGAAACCCCTGTGCTCCTC
The DNA here is from genome assembly GCA_019775915.2 of Cyphomyrus plagiostoma. Taxonomy (NCBI): domain Eukaryota; kingdom Metazoa; phylum Chordata; class Actinopteri; order Osteoglossiformes; family Mormyridae; genus Cyphomyrus; species Cyphomyrus plagiostoma. The sequence goes on from JABFEA020000050.1 coordinate 14,429,195, forward strand.
TGTGTGAGTCAGTGATCCCACGTCTGATTTTCAGTCAGATAAACTCCACCATACGCAATGACACTTAAACACCCCCCCCCCCCCCAACTTGCTGCAGTGCATGCAGACTGCCAGCACACATTGTGTTTGGTTCAGAACATTGTGCCCGTGACCAGAAAGTAATTGGTTCAAATTCCAGGGCCATCAGAATTATCTTACCGTTGGGCCCCTGAGCAAGGCCCTTAACCCCAGGGACTGGCTGTCTCTGCCTTAGCAAAAATGTATTTATTGTAAGTAGAAGCATCTTCTAAGCCGATGTAATGTGTCCAGGGTTTGAGGCAGTAGGCAGTAGTGTTTGCCCATTTGAACCATTATCCTTACATGTGCTAGGTTATAACGGCCCATTTTCCAAGGTGGACTGAGTCAGTGCAGGTCCCAGCTGTAATGTATGGGGCCTTGTGATTGTACAGGCGTAACAGGTGATCTTGACGTTCCGTAATTGATGCTGTTTTTAGTTACACAAACATACAAATTCTTCAGTTGAGTTATTCATAACTCAGAGTTCTTATTGATCAGTTCATTATGAGCCAGGCCTCCATCAGCATCACCTCAAGACAGCAAACTCATGACATCATCGTAGGGCCTGCGTTGAGGTCAAAGAGGCAGCTGCTGGCCCCTTCCCCATACCATACCCTCCCAGCCGCCTGTCAAAGGTAACGTTTGTGTTGCGAGGCAGCTGGGTGGGATGTAGTATCTGTGTTCTGCGTCAGACATTGGGGCCAGATCCAGTTACATTAGTCAGTAGCTAAATAGGTTTCTGTGTTCAGACAATCCCTCTTTCACAGCACAAACCAGGGATACACCCAACCTAACAAAATAGATGGCGAGGCTTTGGGGTGTGAGACCAACAGACATTTTCTTTGCCTGACCTTATAAGCGGCGGCAGCCAAGCCTGTTTAGAAATCAGCTGTAATAACGACAACGTGAATCAAGGTGCCTGTCATTACCCCTGTAATGGCTCACACCATGAAAAACAGTCTCGGAACCAGTGACATTAATCATTAAACATAGCTTTCTCTGTCCTCACATAGTTTTTGGCGTTTATCATGAGTGCATCATTATTTACATTAAAATATTAACACAGAGCACTTTGGCAGCCTTATCACAGTAAAACATGGAAGCTTTGATGACTGTAACAGGAGACAGTTGTTAGTAGCAAAAATATCTGTCCTGCAATTTTCATCTTATAAATGAGCTGTTTATTTGCACTCTGCATCATGCACATTACAGTTTTGTCTTTATTGTACACTGAGAATTTTTTTTCTCCTTGATAATACCTAATGTATTATTTAGCCATTTCTTTAATGATAAAATAAAAGAAGAACGAGAGATTGGTCTAGTCAAATTTGGTCATGCTACTTTAGTGTCTGTGTTGTTTGTGTACTGGTTTGGGTCAACTTTGTCGCAGGAGTCTAACCTAACATTTAAGGAGGCTATGTTTTGTGGTTCCTCAAGACCACGTAAGTGGTCTCTTTAAAATGGACTATGAGAAGTGCTTTTGTTGAACAAGCTGAGGAGCATGAATATACAACGTACACACTGGGTTCAGAATGTCAGCCCCAGGCCAAATAAAGTGTAAGGCCAATAAAACAAGGCTCTCTAAGAAGACTGCTTGTATTGTCCATCCAAAGGGAAGGCAGAACCTGGAAGTGGCTTAGTCATCTCACGTAGACCTACCTAAACCTTTTATTGGGAATGCTTTACATGAGGGGATGCATATTCTTATACACTGACCTCATGTAAATTCATCGTTAATGAATTGTGACGCATGTTTTATCCCAAGTAGTTACTGTATTTGTTATCAAATAAATAATTCTGTAAACCTTTATGAACTACTGAAGGAACAAGTCATGAAGTTATATACTCATCTAATATTAATCATTATTCATTAATTGTGATGCATCATTAATTAATTGTGATGCATCTTTTTTCTTGATTTGTACTTCGGTTGTAACTGAGTTATTGAAGTATTTTCCCCCTCCAGTAAAGTGTTACCATTTCTAACATTTTGAGAAAGCAGAGTCAGGCAGTTCCTGGGACAGCTAGAGTCAAGGGTCCTGCTCATGGGTCCAAAGAATCTCCAAAGAATGTCCTTGATCTCGTAGGTGTTCCTTGATCTTGCAAATGTCCCTGACTTCGTAGGTGTCCCTAACCTCGCTGGTGTCCCTGACCCCTTAGATGTTCTTGACGTCGTAGGTGTCCCTGACCTTGCTGGTGTCCCTGACCCCTTAGATGTTCTTGACGTCTTAGGTGTCCCTGACCTCGCTGGTGTCCCTGACCTCGTTGATGTTCCTGACCCCTTAGATGTTCTTGACGTCGTAGGTGTCCCTGACTTCATAGATGTTTCTGACCTTGTAGGTGTCCCTGACCTTGTACGCTCGCAGTCCAGGCCTGTATGCCCGCCTTGGCGCCATTTAATGAAGTGTCGAAAGCTGCCCCTGGTGTTGCTGTAACATTTAATATGCTACATTATTTCCTTGGACCCTATTAACTGCCGGTTACCTTCACGGGGTCTGCCTGCACACACCACACATGCTTTCCCTCCCTGGGCATGTGCACAAAGAATTTTATTTACGCACTACCAAATTGTAGTCGTTAAATTGTAGTTACCAGGATTGTAGTGTACACCTTACATGCCTATTGCACAGAACATGTTTAAAAATGAGATTATACCATCATTACTATTTTACTGTTAATTTTGATGAGCCATTTTTAACAAGATTTGTGAAAAGAGGAATTATCCTCAGAGAGCTTTTATTTTGACCACTTGGTGGAGCTCCACAAGGTTAACATTCTTTGGTCCCATTGTGGTTTGTTTCTGAATAAATTCCTGACTCGAGGAAGCAAAGAATACCGTCCCATAAACCCCTGTAACTAGACCTAACCATTAACCCCGTACTTCATTCGTCTTGCCTTTTTTATGCTAGCTATGCTGCTTTGTCCCCTCTGGCATGCATTAGACAGGACTGAGGTTCACCTCTTAGCAGAGGGCTTGCAGAAATTTCTTTGCATGTGGTTCAGAATCTGCATAGCAGACAAACTTCAGTCTGGTCTTCCCTGCCACCTCCTGCTACTCATTGGGCAGGAGCTCCTTACAGCTGCCTAATACATTTTTGTTCTTTATTGTGTTTCGCATATTATGGGCCATGATGTAATTTCCCGCTGCCTTCTTATAGAATCTCCGAGCTATAGATCTGTTTCCACTGTTGGAAATGGCCCACCGAAATTGCCCCTATAAAATGCCAAAACTATAAGCACTTTATGCTTTAGAACATTTAAATAATTCAGTGCCTCCTTTTTTACATTTTTATTGCCAGAATTTTTATAAATTCTTCTATTATATAAATGTACAGTCAGGGCCGTAGCCAAAGTTTGAAAATTAGTGAGGTCCCCACCAGGGGTGGGGGGTGAGTCTCGCCAAGCACATTAATGATACCGTCCCCTTCAAAAGCTGTTTATTTTCTTTAATTAATTAGTTAGGTGCAACGTTAGTTGCCTTAACTTTTTATTCAGGTGAATATTTAACTTCAAATTTATATTAGCTCATAAATTACCAAGGTCCAGACCTCGGTGACCTCATAGCTGGCTGGGACCCTGTGTATAGTATTTTTAGTTTTGGTATTTTCAGTTTGTATACTACTTTGGGATTTCTGGGATATTTCCCTGATAATATGAAGCTTGTTGTGCAAATGGAGTATTGTGTTTACACAAAAGCAACCCAGAATCATTGCCATCAATACTTGTCAGAAAAACTGGTTGACGGAAGAACTTTTCTCCTCTGTTGAAGATTCCACAGTCTGAGCTTAATTCTCGCAAAGCAAACACTGTGATGTTTTGAGGTTCTGGTCGTCTAGGCGCAACGTGTGGCACCTTGTCATAGATCGGCAGCCAAAGCACATGGTAATGGGCGCACATTGGCACTAAAACCATTCTGCGTTTGGGCACGACATAGAATCACTCAAACAAAACATCTGTCTGAAGTGAGCTTTCCTTGGGTCCCACTACAAACCAGACGTCTTTAGCAGACGAAAGAACGAGCATGGATTGTGGGGTCTCACTGCTCACACTTAATGGTCTTTCAATCAAGCCTGTTTCTTCTAATTCCCTGTTTCACCGCAGCAGCTGCTAAACTAGTTTTACACCATAGATGGGTCAACACTCACAACGCACTGGGGGCTAGGTTTTTGAAGACACATTCTTGACACAGGTCTAGAAGTTGCTAATGTTGTTTCAAGAGAGAGTGAGTGTAATCGGGAGTGCAGGGTTTTACATATACATTATTCTTTTCCTCTGGTAACATCCGCCTTTGCATGTGGTTTTATGATCAGGTGCATATTTGACACTGAATTAATATCTGCACTGCAATCCAATGGGATTAGTAGTTATGGGATGCTATTAGGAGACCCAGTGGCCTGTCAGTGATCAATTAAATTCAATTCATTTTTTTTTTTTTTATGAAGAGCACAAGGCGCTTTGCACAGGTGTTTTGTGATACACAGTGTTGAGTAAGTTGCTCACAAAAGTTTCGTACTCTGTGACTGTGACTCCTTATACTCAACTGGTCAGATGAAACAAAACCCTGGTCTGGATTTGTACTTACTGCACCTGAATTTTCCACCTTTGTCTGTATCTTCCCCAACACTGGTGATACACTACAACATCACTGGGGCAGAATAACACAGAAACAGGGGAAAGAGAAGATAAAGAAAGGAAATAAAGAATGTCAGATGAGAACAGAGGAGAGGAATCTAAAACTCCCAAGCTGGGAGATATAACAGCTCTGGGTATCCAAGGTCAACTGGCGCAGTCAAGCTGGACCCCAGGCATGCTGACATTATGTAAAACGAATTATTGAAAAATTCAACATTATTTGGTCACTCCATTAATGTTTTTATCTAGAGAAATTATGTTTACTCATTCATTTTTCTCGATATTTTGCTGGGATGCCTTTTTTTTCCCTCCTTCATAAAGAACGGATGTTTCTTGTCCATAACAGGACCATGAGAACATATTTAATATACGTTGAAGAAAGAGGCGGGGTGAACAGGGTGGTAGGGGATAGTTCTGCATAAAGCTGGGAGCCCAATGATGGTGACGGAGGCTCCACTCAGCCCTGGCGGCGACTCCCTTCATAAGCTTAGGAGTTGATAGATGGAGCACAATGGTGAAGAATGGACTCGCCTTGAAAAGCAATAAGGTCTCAGGGTGATTTCTATTTTACTCTCATTATCTCATTGAGGTTCAATGGGGCACGCTGTCTGGGCATTTTCCATTTCGCCCAAACAGAGCTGTCCCTCAAGATGCATAATAGTCGGCATACATTTTGTTGAACTGTCCCTCTTTATTACCCCCAGGTGAGTTGAACTGTGTTTTTCTTACCAGATTGTCCAACTGCTGAGTTTTACTGAGGTTATAACCTACAAATTTACTCAGGACTCCTGTTTCCCCCTCTTTACCAGCCCCCAAACAAACTAAAAAAAACACTTGAAGGTCTTTCCCTAGAAAAGGTCTTGGAGACTGAAGAATCCATCGTGCTTTAGTACACATAATAGCACTAGCCTGGAATTTGATATGTTATACATCAACACAGCATTTTGCAGAGACTGAATATTATGAATCTATGGGCCATAAACTGAGGCTTTGCATTATTTTTCACCATCACCATAAGGGCTGCAAGGTTTTTATCCTCTGGGACAATTCATGGTCAGACTTACTGCAATAGTTGCCACCTGCCTTGGGTTTTATGGGATGGCCGTGCCTCATTTTGAACCAATATGGAGGGGGCAATATGTGCCCCACCCCCTCCCCTAATCCAAAGTTCAGCATATTTTTATCGTCCTGGGGGGTTGGGGGAGTTGAGGGTTGTTGCCATCCCATAATTCCATAGATCGAAGGTGGCCACCCGACTTACAACGTCCTCGCTCCGGGAGTTTTGGTTAGACACCCGCAGCCCCACCCTTGGTATTCCCGACTGTGTTTAATTGGGCTGGCTGGTGTTACAACCCAGCTACTGTCTTAACTACATGCTGAAATTGTACTTTCTGTTCTCCTGCGTGCAGGACCACCCAACAGGGGCGAGGCGAATGCGCCATAAGATCTAATCGGCATGACGATCTCATAGGGGCAGTTTCCCGAACAAGACACCCTTGTTCAAATGGGATTAACAGAGGAAAACCCATTGCACACAGCAAGGGGAAAATATTTGAGTTTGCTAGAAATGTGTTTGGCTGACATCACGCTGCAGGGGAGGGTGAGGACCGAGGAAAGGTGTGTCAGGCAGTCAGAGGCCAGGCAGGGATTCTTGTCTCCGGTGGTCGCCCTCAACATTTTTCTTCTGGTTTATCTGTCTTCTCTTTTTTATAAGGGACTTACAAATGACCTCATTCAACAGCCATGAAGATGGAGAGACATGGGCCATTAATTTTTGATTGTTGCAATACCGACATTTAGTTCCTCTGGGTATTTTAAAATGCCAAATATCCAGACCCAGTCTCGTTTACACATATGTGACTGCTAGACTCTTATCCTAGCATCTAATACACACAGTCACATAGCTGTATATTAATATGATTAGAAAAAAATATGTGCCAACACACATCTGCATGGGCATTGCAACCAATTGTAGGCGGTATGTCTGTCAGTAAAGAATGATCACTGACTTCCATCCACCTGTAAAGGTCAGTTCCTTTCTCATGGCACTGAGTCATTGTGAAAGTCCCTGCATGCACAAGGCTGGGCGGAGGTGAATGAAACTTGCTGATAGCTAACAAACGAGAGAGGGGAAGCGGACAGGGAGGGCATGAAGCTGGTTCTGTCTGGCCAGCTGGTGGTTTGTAGCAGACAGGAAGTGGCACTCTTTTTAAACTTTCATTCTGACACACCAGGTTTCAACTCTGCTAGACAGATGGTACACTTCTTCCTGTCGAACAGCAGCTATTATCCAGCCCTGGGGAAGGTCGACACTAAAGATTGACAGATTCGGCTGAGTTTCGGCTTCTAAACAAACATCTCACGGTAATCCGGGGAAAATTATATAGAAATATGAGAGCTCTGATAAGGTCATCCAGCTAAAACAATTTGCAGCTATTATTTTCATTAGGATTTAAAACAACAAGGCAATCAAATGGAACAGAGAATAATGCTCAATAATCTACTCTCCACGCTAGTTTCAGGGATTTCACCAAGAAAAAACAAGATAATGGTGTGGTATTGATGCCAAATGGCATGTGAAACTGCTGCACTGAGGCTTTTTTTGGGCTGTGGTTAGCAGTTGGTTACAAGTGATTGATTCTATTCCCTTCTGTAAAACCCTAAAAGAGTCACATGACCTTTAACTGAAAAATCCTTTGTTTGCCAGTTGCACAAGTACACTGGAATTCTTCTCCTCACCTGCCCCATCTTGCTCTCCATAGCTTGGGGGTCACAGAACAGGGTCAGCCAATGTGTGGCACCCCTGGAGCTGGGGGCAGTTAAGGGCCTCGCTCAAGGGCCCAGAGGTATGTGATTATCTTGCCCAAGCTGGGGTCTGAACTGGCAAGTTTCCAATCCCAGTCACAGAGGCTTAGTGCACTGAGCCACTCACCGCCCCATATATTATAAACAGAGAGTGTGTGTTGTTGCTGTTATTGTTTATGACTTTTTATAGTGTTTTCCTGTTGTGACAAGGTTAGGATGGCAAACAAAAATGTCAGGTCCCTGCCTTATACTCTGGTACTGTATCTGGAGAGACTGGGCTGGAAGAATCTCAGGGTGGCTGTGGCTGTGTCCGGTACGGACTGGCTGGCGCCGTGCTAGGCCCACATCCTCAGTCAAAATCCCACCGCCGTCTTCTTTCTGCCGTGCTCTTCCGTCTGCCTTCCCCAGACCTTCATGCCTGAATATTTCAATCATATAAAGGCTGATTGGTGGGGTGGACCAAGCCTGAAAAACAACTAAATATCACAGTGAAGCAGATGTTTCTCTCTTTCACGCCACGTGTTAGTGTTAAATGATCATTTCCTCTGTTTTTCTTTTTCTTTTTGCGCCAATTCCAGTTTCGCAGGGAGCTGGAGAACTGCATTTGACCCCTCTGCTCAGGTGCTGGATGCTTTATTGCGCACAGTGCAGTTGGCTTAAGGAAACAGGAGGCCGAATGAGCTTAAGCTCCTGCTTGCTAGGTGTGTCACATGGAGTCAGGGGATCATGACAGATAGCCAGCACTGTGTGAAGGCCTCTGCAGAGCATCTAGCCCAGATCCCTTGGCTGGTCGCAGCCTCATAGTCCTACTTCGCTGCTACAATATCTCCAGTTACATTTCAAGTTCACCTAATTGAGATTTTCAATTAGATTTGTATCTATTTAGCAGATGCTTTTATCCAAAGTAACACATGCGATTGAGAAAGCAGAGTCAGCCAGCTCCTAGGGAGCAGGAGGGTTAGGGCTCCTGCCCAAGGGCCCATCATCCTGCCCCCTCTGTGGTGGGAACCTGTCACCTTTTCATCACAGACACGGAACCCTAACCCGCTAACGTATACAACATCCCACCGATTAGCTAAACCTTTGGCCAACGCAGAACCTCAGTAAACTCAACCATAATGCTGAATTTGCCAAGTACATTTTTAACGTAGCACTATGTCATTATTAAATTAGCACTGCATTCATTTTCAGAATGTAAGCATTGAATAGAACAGAAAAGGCAAGTTAATTATTACAACTGGGAGCTGGAAGATACGTATTTCTGTGTATTTCTTTTCAATTGTGTGTTTGGAGGACCCACATATACATTTTATTCCACATAGGTATATTTGTATGAGCATGTTCTGGGATTTGCTGCGTAAAGAACAACCCGGAAGCTTCTGAGACAGACTGAATCTATGGATTTGAGGCTTTTAAGGGTGTTCATTGTTTTTTTTATTATATTATTTTGACCGGCAATAACTATTGTGATGGTGCTGGGTGGTTAAAATGGTCCGAGGTTTTATTGTTGTTAAAATATTTTAGAACCTGCACCATTGGTTTCCATTCAGATGTTTCTTTTGGTATAAAGGAGCACAGTGCAGTAAATGTGAAGGCCTTTGCAAGGTCACAGAAAGTGTTGCAGAAAGAGCTTGTGATTACAGACTAAGCAGCTTCCTGCTAGCACCTGCCCTCTGATAGACTGACTACAAGAGGCAACAGGAAGTGGAGTTTCTCTGGAATTTTGGGTAATCAAAAAATAAATAAATGCTAATGCTCCGTGCTACGGAAAAGCTTGACAAACTCCATTCCTTCCAGCTCTAGTTGTGTGCAAAGCACGCTGCCTTCCTGCCGAAGAAATAAACTTTAGAAGGAGGAAATTGCCAACATTCCCCCAGCCCGCAGATTAGGAACATAACACAGCCTCATTTGCAGTGTCCACACGGGATGTGAAGGCAGACTGCGTGGTCCAGGGTATCCATATGCACCTCTGTTTATCTCCATATATGCATGCCTGTATGCATATTGAACTCAGATGAAGCTTCTTTGTCTTTCATTTGGATTAAGATGCCCGTTATAAGGCAAATTAAGTCAAAATTTCCGAAACTCACTCAGCCCATTCTTTGTTGTGTTTGGGATGAGACCATCAATGATGAAAGTCAGACTTCCTCATCATATGTCACAGTAACGGGAATGAAAACACACTCAGTCCTATGCAGAACACATAATCCAATGGAGAACAAGGCCGGTCAATCCTATAGGTGACTTGCGGCCGCCTAGGGCACCAACTTATTGCCAATCGATTTCACTTTCCCACAGACGGGGCGCCGGTGGACATGCTCACACCACAGAGGCTAAGATCTGGATGAATAATTTTGTGAAATTTCCAAGATTCAGTTAGTCCTCCAGCGAAGAACATTACATTTGAAAAACTTGCTAGATCCAGAGAAATGGTACTTACTTATGAACTTATGCTAGCATTATGTCTGCAGGCGCTGATCAGGGACTTCCTGGATAAGCAGTTATGGAAAATGAGTGTTTGGGTGGAGGAGTCGATGTATCAGCATGCTTAAACGCACCAGCCAAGGTTTTTTTTATGTGACGATCTTCAGATCATTTTCATTTGCATTAATCTACTGAATGGGATGGACTACCAGCCAGCCAATGAAGAACATGCTCTTTGCAAAGAATAAGAGACCTGCAGCAAAGCAGCTGCAACTCCCCAGTAACGATAAAACATTGTGCAGGACATTCTGCCAGACTGACCAGAGTGCATTGTTCCTCCCTGCTCTGAATCATTTAAGGGAAATGAACAAAATAACCTGTCTGAATGACCTCAAACTTGTAAAAGCTTTAAATCTATTACTATGAAAACATTAGAATTTTTGATTCCATTCTACCTTGTAAATCTGTCATGGATTCTCTCCTTAACTCTCAAGATTTTAAAGTCAATGGGCAATTTAAGTTCAGTTGACAGTTAACGTGGTTGTTTACTATGTCCTACGACCTCTGAACTCTCCAAGAATACACACAAGGGTCTGATTAATTGGTCTCATTTCCACATCAAATTTTTCCCCAAACTGCAGGTGCCTCTTTTCATCATAGCTAACTCTATGTTAGTGAGTCTGAAATTTCTTGCGACATTGCAGAGGCAAGCATCAAGTCACACTTACACGCCAATAAAAGCTTTGAGCTCAATGCCATCCAAGAAGTTGGAAAAATCATTTCTGCAGTAGACACCCCTCTTAGAAACCAATGAGACGGGCAGGGAGGAGGTTGACTCCTATAAACTTTTGTACACAATGTTCACTGGCATCAAAACCATGACAGACACATCACAACAGCTTGACCTGCGCTAAATTTAATAGCATCCACCCCCCCCCCCAGTTGATCATAATGTTCTCCATGATTGTCTACTTTGCATTACTTTCTCTCTTCCTTTGAGAACCTGCAGAACTCCATAGTAAGGAAGCAGTTCGTTGACCCTTTCTAACCAGTGCACTGTCTCATCCAAGGACACTCTTCTAGAAAATTCCACAGATCCATAAGTAACAGAACAAATACCACTTGAAGAGGTTCTGTCTTCTGTGTGGGCAGGGGGCTCTGTAACAAAAACATCCCCGGCACTCCCCTAACCCCTGCTCACACTTTGGCCCCATTCATGATTACAGGTGCATCTATATTTTAGCTCTCATTTACTTGTTAACTTTGTTGCAGTTGTATGCTTATCTGCTGTACTGCAAAGGCCAAGTATGTAAGCAGGCTTTGGGGATAATCTTTAGTTTGGCCGTTCAATCCCAGGTATGAGGACTCTTCACCCAATTAGTTCTCTAATTAGTAATCTAACCTGAATACACAACACCTCTTTCTGTTTAAGATTGGCCACCCTTGGTGCAATGTCCTTAATTTTATCTTGTGCAGGACAAAATGCAAATTCCAAATACTTTATAATATACTTGGCAAAGAACTTTATTTTGGTTCTGTTTTTAAAAGTCAAGTTTCACACTGAATTATTTAATATCGCAGAATATTAAGTTTCCTCCTCCACTTTTCATGCTTCAGGTCATAATACTAATAACTCTAAAGCAGGGATGCTGGATCTTCTGTTTGACCTGTTTGCCTGACATTTTGACAGGATCACGGGACAAACGCCTCTCATATAACCGGTCATCTCTAGACCGCTGCTGTCTTTGCCATGTGTACCATCACGCCCTCCCCGGTTTGTAACTGGGAGTGGAATGGGAAAGGAGGCGAGCTGGAAGGCTGATCCTGTCCACCATGTAAATTCTGCTAACCAAGAGCAGGTCGGTCAGGTACAGCTCCTGGTCAGCTACTGTCTCTGGGACGTGCAGCCTTTCTTATGGCAGCTCTGTCACCATTTCTGCAAGCGCACAACACTGCATGTGGAAGTCCACACACCGTCACGCCATTCTAAGTGTCTCATTCATCCTCTGCAGGCAGCTGCAGTAATAACACATTTTGCAAATTTTAGCATGTTTGAAACCAATTAAAATGTAAATTAAAGTGCTGCGATGGCTCAGTTTGTCGACCCAAGCGCTAGTCATGGTTCCCTGACAAAAGGCTTTAAAAAGAATCTCTTAACTCTGAGCAAGTGCTTCCAACGTGCATGGCTTGTTTTTGAACGTACTTTCTCTGATGTCCCCAAAGCATCACTGAGATAATATTTAGCCAGGTGCACGGCATTGATTTTAAGACATTTTTATGGGGAGTGTTTTATGGAATCCAAGCTTGCTTCCTCACATCACTCTCATCCTAAAGACAAGCTGGAGACTGTAACTGGCAGTTAAAATACTTCTGCAAAATCTGTGACCAGGAAGAAAAGATTCCTCTGGCAGGGTAGATTCAATATTATGTTCAGTATTACCGTCTTCAGCAAGTTTGTCATTCAGCTCCTTTGCAATGGTGTCACATTGGAATAATATGTCATTCAGACGTGACCTTTTTGCGCTAGAATTTAGCCCTTGTGCCTGATGGTGGGGGCAGTTCTAGCTTGAGAGGATATCCGTGACTTAGCCCCGAATTTGTCACGCATCATAACACAATGATGGTGATTGTAAAAGTGTAAATGTAATGCTACAAAAGTTGCCCCCCTGGTCCCCCGGTGCTGCCCATATTTGAAAACACGATTCATCTACCATATAGAGCTTGGCTTTGTTTCATAGATTTTTTTTTTTTCCATTTCCATAATCAGACATTAACCTTGTTTGGGACATACTGGCAGTTTTATATAACAGAAGGTTTTGCAATAAGCCAGCATACAGTTACTGCCAAACATAGCTCCTCTATCCGAATGCACTGGGGCGGCTCTGATGGTCGCCTTTCCCTGGCGTGGCAGTTTTTTGGATGCAGAAGCTTGGCAGCGGAGACTAGATGATAGGCAGCCATGTAGGTACCCTTGAACAGGATCTGAGTTGCCTCCCGGTTAGTCTAGCTGAGCTGACTGTGGCTTAGCAGGTTAGGCCTGGGGGTTTGTGGTTGGAAGGTTGTTGGTTCAAATCCCAGGATCACGAGAACTGTTTCACTGAATTTGACCTCTAACCCCTAATGCTCTAGAAACTGGTTGACTCTGTATTCACGATTGCATGTTGCTTTGGAAAAACACTTATGCTAAATTAATGTCATGCCCAGATTTATTCAGTACTCTATCTTTTGGATGCAAAGACTAAGAAAATGTAGTGTAATGTTGTAGTCATATTATAAGCACATGAAGCACGTTGCTTAGTGCAAAAGACGGGACCTTGTCATTTTGGTACTTACTGTACATAGAGGTTTTTCTGTCTTTCTGAGCTCCCGATTTACGAGTTTATATCTGTATGAGAATCTTCTGCCTCAAAAATAAAAAAAATGAAATTTTTGTGTAATCCGATATGTGTTGCCCAAAAATGCTGTCCATAGCCGGAGGAAGTTTTCAAATTTGCTGTACTATGCTTTGTGAAATATGTGACTGCGCATGCCCGACTGGTACCTGGCATGTCTGCGCAGACGCAGCATTACACTTTATGGCATATTTTTCGATGCCGCCTGATTTGTACCCCTGCATTTCACGTCCTGATCCCATTAATACACCAGGTTCATTTTACATACTATTTGTGAGCCGCAGCATGAGCTCGGAATGGGACACATGAAGAAAAAAACCACCCCATCTGCAGAAAATCAAAGGTACCAAATCTGAGGCCTTCCGAGGCTTGTTTTTTCATTTTTTTATTTTTAAATGTGCATATATTTTTCATTCTATTAATAAGTTTGTGTTTTATTTGTTTATTTGGCAAAACATTTTGAACATTTAAAAAAAAATTTTGGCTTGAACCAAAGTCATCGTTTGGGAGTCACCTATGGGAAAATACCTTCCGCTTTATGAGTTCTCGATTAACAAGTGGTAATTTGGAACGAATTACCTCATAAAGTCAAGAACTACCTGTACATTCATATTTTTAGATGTCGGGATTAATGGAGTGGTCAAGGAAATGAAGCATTTCGTAATAAGCAAATAGCTGTATAACGTTACCAGTCTGGTAGAAAAGATGGCTGAACAGTCAAATAAGTATTGGTTATCTTTTTGGATGATAGGGCAATGTTGCGTATTCTGTATTTCTGTCTGTCTTTCCTAGCTATCCTGTTGTTTATTCAGGTGCATCAGCTTTGACTGAGTCTGCGGGACATTTGCACATTGTTTTCAAGCCTCCGTTTGGTCATCATTGACAGGGTCAGTGAATGAAGGTTAGAACAGCTAGTACTGTGTTGGCTTTAAATTTTAAACTAGTATAGTGTAGGGCTGTCTGGATGGTGTCCTCCAGAAAGTCCGTTTAACAGATTTAAACTCATATTGAAAATGGAAGTAAAACAAGGAACCCCTGGTTAAGAATCCTCTGGAAGCCAGTTCCGTCTGGTCTCTACCGCAGCCTGTGGAATCAGAAGTCAGTGAAGCATGAAAAGATGCTGAAGCTTCAGACGCACTTTTATAGAGTGTGGTTACGCACGCTGCATTTATTAGGGAGGGCTCCTTACATCTGCCGGCTGAATTTATGGGGCAGTGCTAATGAGGACGGTTACTGCTGTTGCTGCTCTGACAGAACACCCGTGTAAGGGGGGGGGGGGCTTCACCGAACGGCTGATACCAAGCGAGCCCCCCCTCTCTCCCCTTTTCTCTCCCGACCGAAATCTGATCAGAGGCCGCTTATCTCGATCATTCACTGACAGAACCCCGCCATAGGTAGCCCCCAATCCTACTCAGGACTCTTCCCTTTATCTGCCTTATCTCCAAGGCTTTGGTTACCCATTTCTCTGTCTTGTACAACTGAGTCCATTATCTCCCCCTCAATAAATAAAAAAGAATTAAGTATATAAACCTGATAAATAAATAAAATTCCTCTCTTTTTCTTTTTGAACCAAGTGGTGACTCTGGTTTCCCTCTGTGAGGAAAGTCCTTTGGCGTGAACGGGACCCTTGGGTAAAGGATATAGGCACGGCATGCCCTCCACAGACAAGAAAAAACACCGTCCCTGATCGACCTTTTCAGCACGTCCGGTCTTTTCTTTGGCTTCCCTTCGCTCTCGTTTGCCCGCCCCTTGTACTTCTCATCCTCTGCAGTCTTGCAAACATGTCTGGGGTAATGCATGGCAATGGATGGCTTTCGTACAAATATTTCCACTGTAATTCCAACCTAGAATGCGACTGCAAATCATTTTAATCACCCTGTTTGCCGAGGCAGCCGTGAATTGCTGCTTTCCTTGGCTACTAAGCGACAGCCTGTCCAAATAAATGGCCATTCAGCTGTTTAGAATACAATTAGAATTCAAAAATTAGAAAGATTCTAAACTGGAAATTATAAGTCTTTGATAAATACTGAGAAGTAATGCATATTTCATGTAGAATACAATATGTAATTTCATTGTATACTATTACACTTTTATTTTACATTTATTGTCACCGTCACAAACAGTTGATGCTTGTTGGGCATCAGGTATAAACTAGTACCACAGGCAGTTTCTTAGCTAGCAGAAAGTGCCTCATGTACAGGATCGTGATTGACAGTCTAGGCAGTATGATCGAGGATATATCACATCAGATGTTTTAGGCTAAACTGACATACGAGTGAGGATCAGAGATCGGGGATAGCCAGTCCTGGGACACCTTGGGTTAAAGGCCTGGTACAAGGGGCTTGGTGCCCCATCCTGGGTTATTCTCTGGATTGTACCCATAGCCTCCAGGAATATGCAGTGGACCCCTGTGACCCTGGATGGGAGAAGTGGGTACAGAAAATAGATGGATGGATAGATGGATGGGCCATGTTCAAGGGCTCACTGTTAATATGTTAATGGGTATGATTTGTACCCAGGGGCACCTTGAGGGGGGAATTTGTTTGAACCAGCATCCTTCCAGTTACAGTTAGAGAGGCTTAACCCACAGAGCGACACCCCAACCCAACAGAGAAAATCAGATTATTTCATGATAATCTGGAGGGGGGAATTACATTCCTAATTCTAGGAACTGGAAAATATAGTGGCAACATTAAGATAATGTTCTAAAAGCATTCTCAGAATGTTCCCAATGACCCTCGTTGGCTGTGTTTACTGACTTAGCCAGTAAGTGTCCCAGTGTTCAGGCTATGATTAAACGGGCATTTACTCTCCCTCAGGTTGACATTGTGGGTTATGAGAACTCTGTAAAATCTTTCTTTTTCTAGACTACATATTTTCTGGTTATAGTTTTTTATTTATAGTCTTTAAAAGCATTTTATCCAGTCATCAATCTCACAAGAAGTAAAGCATGAGTATGCGTGCTGTGACCGGTAGTTTATGAAATGTTTTTATATGAATGAAGGGTTGAAGTTTAATACGCAAAATCGCTGCTTGTAAACATGTTCCATCCACAATGCTATTAAGAAAGTTTATGTTGCATTCCTGGTTATTAAGTGTCATATGGGCACGTTATTAAGATTATGTGATGTTTTCAGACATTTTAAACAAGTCACATGGTTTTATGTTCCAAACAGTTCTGTACTTTCACAGTTATAGAAGTAGTGAAACGTTATGAAAGCTGGGGAGAAAGAAAACAACCCTTAATATTCAAAGCAGACTGAACTAAACCCCTGCCAGCTGAAAACCAGATACGTTAAAGTAGAACATCGATTCATTTTGATAGAATATTCGTGCAAGGAAGTCATATACCCTGTTCCAGTATTCCAAAGTGAGGCACTCCATCCCTTTCCGGACTCTGAACTTTTATGGCACCAATGAACCAGTCACTGATGGTCTAGCTTTATTTATTATGATATCTGAGGGGGCACTTTTTCTACCAAGTGACCTATGCAGTTTAGCAGTTTATTAGTGGATCTACTGAAGCGATTAAGTACAGTGTTCTGGAGTATAATCAGCAGAATTCCTCTGGGGACTCGAACCGGCAAGCCCAGATCCCGAGCTTCTCGAACGCCCTGCCCGCTCGCTTCAGCTCAGCTCCTCTGCTCATTCTCTAGCTTAGCATTCTGCGACCGCAGCCCTGTACGTGCTTCACTTCCTCCTGCTCAGCCCAGCCGCTGTGATGCCTCCACTGATGGTTAGATTGTGGCCTCTTTTCTGCATGTTCCCTGCATGGAAAAAGAAAATACTTGCTCCAAGTCTGCCATGAACTAACACTTTCTTTCCCATTTGCGCAAGAACGAGTACAAATACATTGGAGAACAGCAGTAACAGCAAAGGTTTGAGTTAGAGCACAGAGTTTTGCCAATTATCTGGCACACCTGGAGCATTTCATGGGGTTTAAGGGCCTCGCTGAAGGTGCCAATAGAGCCTATTGTGGCTGTTTTGGCAACGGCGGGATTTGACCCCACAACATTCCGAGGCCAAGCCCAGTGACCCTCACACTGTCAGCAGCTTAATTATATACGATTCCCGTCCTCAGGCTGTATCATGCCCCTTTGCCACCCCAATGCCTCCTCAGGTCTGGCTCTGCCGCTTTGTTCTCATGTTGACATTCTTCTTTCCAAAGTGCCATGTGTATTTGCCCAAATCTTCACCCCACTCTATCCAAACCAGTGTTAGGCGGATGCTCTGTTCAGCTCAGACCAGACTTCATTATTGCCCCCCCCCCCGGATGAACAGTCGGCTGCGAGGTGCCCATTCCTGGTCCAATGAGGGCTCAGCACATTTATGACTATGTTACATTCAGTAAACTTGTTAAATCTTACTAGCACAGCCTGGCTGACACATTTCTGTCTTTGAAAACTCGGCTCAGGCATTAATTCTTGCAGCATTATAATTATAAAACCTGCATTTCATCCAATTAAAAAGAGTTATGAGGTGCCCAAGTGCAGTTTATACTGAAGTCTGCTATGTGAATGAGCTGACAAGTCTCTCCTGCAGAGGGAGCAGTGGTTACAGCACGCATTGCTCTTTAAAGCTTGTTGAAGTAATTCCTTCTGTAATGTTGTTCTATTTCATGTTCTGTGTAAAACTGTTCCCCTTAATCACTGGCATTTTCAAAGACATTTTGTTTGTATGCCATTTTGACTGCCTTAAAAGTTAAATAAAAGTATGTCGTTTTAAATATACTTAATATTCCCTCTGGAGTGAGAAAAACAGAAACAATCTGTGATGTACTATGTATTAGAGCTGCAGTCCATGAAACAAAAAGCGTTTTGTTAACGCTTTTCTTTCACTAACAAAAACTTGCCTTTTTTCTTCAAAGCTGAGTGACATTTTGGAGCCCCCCCATTTCCATTAATTCCTGGGGGAAAAAAAAAAAAAAACCTGGAAAAGTTCAGCCTGCTCACACCGGAAAGGAACTTATGTTTTTCTGTCGTTCATGGCAAGAATGAAATTAATTTCAGCTGAAACTGGAAACAGACACTAATGCAAAAACTATGAAATGACCTTGGGTGGGTGTCTTTCTAATATAGCCCGTCTACCATCCCATTTATAACCAATAGTAACCAGCAGTTAGGCCTCTTGGGAGTTCATACCTGGAATGGCAGACGTACCCAGACAGACAAAGACTTGACTCCTCGATCGAGCCGACAAAGAGTCCACCATAACCAAGTATCTTACATGAACTGGTTACATCAGCACCAGTATATCTATGGAATGCTGGAAAATGCATGTCTTTAACTTTGAGTGCATTTTCTTCCCTCATAAAGGAAAACATTTTGTTTTTAAGGCTCAAGATTAATTCCAGTTGCACAGTAGTTGAAGGTAATTTTTGTTTCCCAATTCCCGCCTAATGACATCATATTTAATAAGTGCTGAGGGTCTGTCTCATTTCCTTGGTGAGGGGTTTCCACCTTTGAAGGCCGGGCTCTGGCTGCATACTCTGCTGCACCCCTGTTTTCCTCACATTCCTGCCTCTGTCGCAGTCATTCTCTCCCGGTTTCAGCTCCGTTATTCGGTGCTTCTGTCTGGCTCTGGATACCGCCCCATGTATGGGCTTGTGCACAGTGGCCTATCTGGGTCCTCGGAGCTGTGGGCAGAGAGCGTGGCTGCCTGCGGCCTCATTACCCAACCCACACATCTGGCTTGCAGCTGACCGCCCTGATCTAGGATATCTGAAGAGTTTGTAAAGGTGCATGTGTGGATGTGAGACATTCTGCACGAAGGTTGTGACAAAAAAAACACCCCCAGCTGATTTCTGCACATGTCATGAAATCTTAATACTTTGCATGCATGATACTGAAATAATCATGTTCTGAAAGGCAATTTTCTGAAAGACA
This sequence comes from Cyphomyrus plagiostoma, assembly GCA_019775915.2. Classification (NCBI taxonomy): domain Eukaryota; kingdom Metazoa; phylum Chordata; class Actinopteri; order Osteoglossiformes; family Mormyridae; genus Cyphomyrus; species Cyphomyrus plagiostoma. The sequence goes on from JABFEA020000050.1 coordinate 14,448,390, forward strand.
GATATTCTGTGCTGTATGGTGGTATTGAACAAAGCTTTATTTGTTGATTGTAATATTTAATTGCCTGATTCAAATATAATAGGTCTATGTTAAAGTATGATTGTGGCAAGTTAAGAAAACACAGATCCAAATAATTGTGGAAATGTGTAAGAATAGCATATGGTGGTTTGGGGAGCATCCAAGATAGACACTCGCTCCCAATAAAAACCCCTCAGAATTAGAGTCGATTGCACAATTTCACTTCATGTGGGGCATGTAGATATGTAACCTGGGACACCACTAGAGCTGTTTCTGTTGCCCCCTCCCCCAAATAAATACACACTAATTAGTTTATGTAATGTGTTCTCATTCATTTTCAATAAAAGCTTAGCTGCCCTTTTCATAAATCTCTAGTGATGTTCCTGACTATTAAAGCACTATCCCGCCAATCTGTATTACCCAGTACTAAGGACTGCTATACCCTGACCACTAACCACATAGCACGCCGACTCCATATTGTCCCACGGTGACCGGTGCCATCCACGACACTTCATCTCTCCCATCATTCACAGTGTTTAATGTTCCTCACAGAGTTGCCATGACTGGTGTTTTCTCTCGCGCCTCAGACGTGTATCAGTGCAGTGGAATGCGAGCCCCATAGACTTGCACATGTGTTTCAGGCCGGGGGGTGGGGGCGGGG
>JABFEA020000050.1:14464045-14503451 GCA_019775915.2 Cyphomyrus plagiostoma
CCCCCCCCCCCCCCCCCCCCCCCCCCCCCCCCCCCCCCCCCCCCCCCCCCCCCCCCCCCCCCCCCCCCCCAAGAGTAGCCTACACCTTACTTTTACTAAAACACCATTTAATATATTTAAATTTAAAAAGCCATTTAACATTGCCTGTATTTGCAATTAGCTGAAATCCCCCCTCCCCATTTGCTGATCGAGTGGCACTACAGCATCACGACCAACCTCCAGTCTCATCATGTGATTTTGAAGCATGAAGAGTTTAAAGGTCTTTCATGTGTAACAATAATCTTTGAATGACTCGTGATTTTCTTGTGATGAGCAACGTGAAGTTAGCTCAGCTCATCTGATTATATTACAATTTTAATGGGTAATATTTCAATGCACTTCAGCAGTCAAACTGAGGACTAATTTAAAGATTTAAGAATTTAGGGATAGATTATTCTAGACTCATTAAAGTTTAATCAGCACAAACAGACCAATTAGACAGCTAATGATGTGAGTAAGTTGAGCTTAAATTGCCAGTGAAGTGCTGGATACCTAATTGATTATTCTATATATATATATTCAGCTGTGTCTGCTGAGTTAATAAAGTACTGATGAAGTGGAGGTAGACTGAGGTTTGACTGAGGCAGTCATTTGCTGGCTAAAGTTCCATGACTTTTTTGAAGCTTTCTGTGGGCAGATCTCAATGGTAGCCACAATACAGTCGCATACGCACCCTTCTGCCCTTCAGATCAGTGTGCGGCCAGCCCATGTGAATGTTGGTGGCGAGTCAAGTCAAGGGTGGTCTCCACATGATGCCAGGGCTGAGATGGCATTACTGCTGAGCTTCCATGTCTATGCCAAGCCACAGAGGCCCTCTATGTCATTCCTTCACCAAAGACAGCTTGGGCCAAGACTGAGCCTGTAGTGTATCAGCTTTACCTCCATGCCTACGTACAGAATTAGCCAGAATACAGAATCCAGGTGAATATATTTTGAAATCTTCTACGCCAAAACACTTATTACACTCGCTACAGTCAGTGTTATATTTAACAAAGACAGTCATAGCTGCAGTGTTTAAAATGGAGAAATGGAGTCTGCAAGATTTCTTCCTGGTCATTATAAAAAGTTTTATAAAAGCCATTGAAATGTCACAACTGAAATGGCGTATTGCTGTGTATGCACTGGCCCTAAATAAGGGGAACATTAGCTTAAGAAGGCATGGATCTTAAAGGCTTAAGGGTCTTGATTTCAGCAGGTTGAAAGGTTCGAATTTTAGGAAGGTATTCGCTGCTGTAAACTGCAAAATGTATGTCTATGCAGTATAAATTGTTTTGCTGTCACATTGCTAGTGCAAATCGATTTGTTCTTGTTTGGTTTGAAGAGGTTTGGGCAGACACTGAAAACAGGGAGGCGATTACAACGTAATTTCCAGTAGAAATTAATAAATGTCCAAAAGGCTTTGAGATTAATTATTACATTTGCATTGTCTATCATAAAACTGATCTTCAAGTCAGTTACAACAAATTGGTTGAAACAATTTAATCTCATGTAACAGTACAGAGTCAAAAAGGCAAAGACATTAAAATATCAAATATGAAATATTAAAACTTAAGGCAAAGATTTTTTGTCTTTACGCCTGAATTATAAAGTGATGAGATGTATCCGTACAGTTTTATAAGCCATTCACCAGAACTCTTAATCTCCCAAGTGCTCCATGATAAATCTCTTCATTCACAATAAATCGCAGTGAAAAGTGCTCATTGATTTAGCTGAAGAAATGCTTACAAAAGTGTTCCACAAACATCCCTCTTCCCACGAGAAAGTGACAGCGAGTGCAAGAAAAAAAAAAGATTTACCCAGCACAGCCCAAAATACACGCTAAATAGTTGCAAGTCTGTATTGAGGACGGAAAGCATTGGATATGGTCATAATACTTTACCCCCTGACACTTAGCCAAATGGCAAGATTTAAAAAAAGTTTTAGTGTGTATGTATGCAATGCATTTGACTTATGGGGATATTTCTGAATTTTTGATGTATTGTGATAGATATTCTATATTGTTATTTACTTTTAGTCTTTTCCTCTTTTTGTCCCTGTGAACCATTATTAAACAAACAAATAAGTTTGGATTCAAAGCAGATTCGGTACCGAGTTTGGAGATATAACTGCAGTGTTGTAGTTTTAATCCATACCTGCAACCTGGAAATCTTTCCATTTCGTTGTTCTAAAAGATACAGAAAGATGAGCCCTTCAGGTCTTCAGCTGACAGTGAGGGCTGGAGGACCCCAGCAATACAATACTAATATAAACAAGCAAGAAAGACAAAGGAACTCCTTGGTGGCCCAGAGAATCCTGAAGGATCAGGAGAATGAGAAAACCAGGAGTTCAGGAGGAACGTGGCAACACAGGAGATGCTGCAAATGATACAGAATGAGAAGGAGAAGGCAACTGGAGGGTTATGAAAACTCAGACCAATCAAAGAATTCACTAAATCACAACCTCTGAGGGCTCCCTCACCCTGTTCCTCACAGATCTTTCTCATAGACAACCCAAGTATGTGGTTTGAAGGCCTCAATGTTTAGAATGTGAAGAATCTTAGTCATAGCCAAATTTTGTTTGTTTGTTTGTTTGTTTTGGTTTATCTTTTCATTCCCTCTCACTCCTCTTGTCAATATAAAGAGAGAGAAGCACATTAGCACACATGAAAACAGCAAGTATGGTCCATGTGTCATTTGGCAGGGAGGCTGATCCAATAATAACGTTTTCCCACTTGTCTCAAAACAGTAATGCTAAGCCAGTGGCTGCCATTGCGGAAGGCACACCGAACAAACGTGTGTGCTTGGCCCTCCCATGCATATGGCCTCATTCTGCGGCACAATTCAAATAGCCCTTTGAGATCATAGATTCAATGAGGAGCGAATCGAAAACAGTAAGGGGACAAACAAGAACTGAACACTAAGAGGCCTGAATCAGCTCCACTGTAGGTGGTCTCTGCATTTCGCATTTGGCCTTTCCGAGTTTTGGCAGATATTTTTTGGCATGTAAATAATATTTTTTTTTATTGCTGCAGACTGGGTTTTTTTTTTTGAGTTGCATGAATAGTGTTTCTGGTTAGTTCAGACCATCTCTGGGTATTGATATGTGCTGTTTACTAGGTATATTATTGTACCATACATAATGTCACGTGACTGTACCGAATGAGCAATGAATAGTTGATGCTGAGTTGATGTTACCTTCACTTTCTAGGGTAGCTCTGTAGTTCCGGTTATATATAATCAAGGATAAAAACTGATTATAAACAAAAGGGATTTTATTTATTTATATTCAGGTCAATTATTATTTTAATAAATTACTCTCAGTTGAAGTATCACCACCTTGTCTCATCTAATAGGCTTAATACCAATATCTCTGTTGTGACTTTTAACTGAAAACTTGAACAGCACAGCACACTATGGTAAACATCACACAAATGCTTGCAGGGTGCCAGGTTCAGTCGGACACCAGGGATTCTTCATTAGTCAGATCCATATCCCCAGTTGCAATTATTTAAGATCACAAGACAAAGGCCAAGTCTTTTGTGTGCTAAGCAGATGTTTATCGTGAGAGGGGTGTTCGTGCATTTGTTTATACAACTGGAAGAAGCCAACTGTAATTTAGGTTAACGACATTTTCCAGCCATACAGCAATTCTTCTGATGACCTACAGAATTTCTGTTGTTAGTGCAGATTGGCCCTGACAAGGACAAGTGGATGGATGCATGGATAGATGCATGGATGGATGGATGGATTCTACACTACCTGCTTCCCCAGTTTCTGTTACTGGACAGTTTTTTTCTCCCAATTTCAGTTTATTTTCTGTCATGTAGCAGTCTGGCATATTTTTGATTTATCGGAGATTCACATCATCCTGTCTCTCTTTGAGGATTTGAAGTGATTCCTCAGCGGAAAAAATGTCAGGACACGTTCATTCAGCCCCACAGGAAACCCGGTGGAAGAGGGGAATTTTAGTGAGATGGAAATGGTCTGTAGGGCAGAAAAACAGAGGTAGCTAGTGTCTCCAAATGTGCTTCAGGTTCTATATAACCCAGAGAGTCTCTGAAAGTCAAGTCCCCTTAGACACAGCCTAAGTGACCAATTTGCAGAATAATGAAAATGCAAATTGTCTGAAAGCAATGCGATTCAAGAGTTACTGTCCAACGTTAGAGGACATAGGATCTATTATCGAAGAAGCCTTGAAGATGGTTCTCGTCGATCCAGTCAATAGTTTTTCTTTGGCACAAAATACCTCATTAATGAGAGAGGCCAAACTCAATAAAGCTCAAAGGAAGGACTGCAGAATGGATTCTCTCTGGATAAAGTTCTGAAAGAACAGTGGATCCTACCCTGTACTAGTTAAAATACATAATAAAGTGCTGACTGAGTGTATGAATATCATAGCTATTTATACACATTTGGTCTTTCGGAGTATTTTGTGCGATCCATTAGAACTTGCTCTGATTTAATATTACTTGACTATAAAGCATTAAATTCAATTAGGAAAATAGTCTACTGTTTTCCTTTTTCATGAGACCAGAATATTGCCCTCTTGTGGTGGAACAAGACAAACAGATGGACTATATTACCTATCAGCTCAACAATCACAGAAAATTAATGCTTGGCATATTTTGACTATCTGTGTTTACTTCGTCTTTAATGGAACGCTCTTGGAATTATCAGAAAGTGATTGTTTGGGTTTACGTTGTGTCCTGCTGTAGGGGAAATTGCTGTCATGTTGACTTGTTTTGAAATGAAAATAGATTTTAAAATGTTAAAAAAAAGAGTAAAAGGAAAAGTCTGCCACCCCTCCCCTTCCCTTTTAAGTTCTGCTTTCCTGCAGAACGGGTCCAGCTTGACAAAATGTGCCTGAAAATTAGACTGATTTATTCTGCGTTATCTTTCAAGAATAACAACTCTGTGCGAAAGCGTCCCTTATCGTCGCAGCCCAGCCCTTTTTCTGAATGGTAGCCTCTTGGTTTAATTTATAGGTAGGAATGTTATTTTTTCAGTGAAATAACTGACCACGGCTCACTGGCTACTGGTTATCCAGCTTCCCTGGAAACACTTGTTTGGGGAGAGATGTTTTGAAAAACGAAGCGGAGCAATACTACAATGCAGAACTCGGTCGGAATTCCCCGCACTCCTGTCTGCCCCCCAACTCCATAGACAAGCAATCTGATTTATTTACCTCTGTCTATCTGCGTGTGTTTATTTAATTTTGTCCATTGAAATCTGCTTTTCCTCCACATAGCCCGGAATCCGGGAGAATGATACAGTACACCTTCTGGAAACAATTACAATGTAATAATCTCCACATTCTTTCATCCCGCGATCTTGGCTGATTAAGTCCTTGCTGGTACACAAAGCCACCAGCCCTCGCCCTTCCTCACTCGCTTCTCCTTTTACGGCAGCCGATATTATTATTTGGGAAGCTGATATTAGCGGTAACGCTGGACGAGGAATCTGATGTCTGCCATCCAGCTGAGATCGAATGTTTTTCAACGTTAACTTCTGTTTCAGGCTCGCGGCTCTGGTTCCCAGTCAGAGCGCTTGCTAAACGGCTTCCTTCCATTGTCAAGCAATGTCACGGACATGTAGACATGATCAGCGAAACGAAATACTTTCAAATTGATTGTCGTTAATCTGCCTTGCTTTAAAATGTATTATATATGAAGTAATTATAGGTAAAGTTGGTAATTAAATACTTGTGTGTACTATATGTATACAAAATTGCATAAAACATTAACAGGGTTGCCAACCTTCGTCAGCTGGCTGGCGTGAGATTTTCATCTGCACACATATGCACATATATGCATATATATTTACATATATGTAACAGTTTTATTACCTTGTAGGCCTAAATAATATGTAGGGTTTGCAAACTACCCCAACACTTTTGATGTAGCGAATTTTAAGTTTATAATGGAATAATGCTGATTTGGGGTGAGATTTCTTGCATGAGCTTGAATGTCAGAAAGCGTGTCACGCTGCAGATGCATGAGAGTTGGCGTAGGCTGGTAAAGTACGCAGCATGTAGTAAGAAGTGTGCGTTTTCATTGTTGAATAGTGTTCGCTGCATTACTTTTATTTCTCTGCAGAATCAGTTACCTACGCATCCTGAAAAATAGGAATGAGCCCCTCTGTCTGCAACACATCCATCCATTTACTGAAACCGCTTATCCTGTTCAAGGTTGCGGGGGTCCGGAGCCTATCCCAGAGGCTGCGGGAGCAAGGCAGGGAACGACCCAGGATGGGGCGCCAACCCATCGCTGGACACACTCACACACCTTTTGCTCACACAGTCACACCTACGGGCAATTTGATAACTCCGATTAGCCTCGGTATGTTTTTGGATTGTGGGGGGGGAACCAGAATACCCGGAGGAAACCCCAAGTCGTCACGGGGAGAACGTGCAAACTACACGCAAGGAACCCTGGTCTCTGAGGTGTGAGACCACAGTGCTAACAAAAGCACCACCGTGCTGCCCCCTTGCAACACATCTTACTTCATAAATATTTTTATTCCATATATTTTAACCACATTAACAATGTATATCATTTATTTCTCTATGTGCTTATGAGGCAAACAGGGGCTGTATCTAGAAACTCTGAGCCCATGTCAAAATGTCTTTGCAATTTTACATCTAATTTTACGTATTAAAGGGTCCCTGGCAAGTGGCGGCCCCTTGGATCTGCCAGGATATCCTAGCCCCTCTGACGCCCCTAGAGGCACATTCCTGTTTAAAAAAAAATAATAATATTTTCTTAATCCCACTCGTGCATTGTGGGTAATATTAAAGACCATTTGGTTCTTTACCTTGATTGGTCCATGCAATATATTGTTAAACTCACAGCCTGGTGTAATATTAGCTTCTCTGCAGCACAGATTGGCTAGACCACAGTTGAATGATGAAGAGGATTAAATATACGCTGCAAGGGGAACATGTGGCAGCACAGAGCACATATGCAGGGTGGGAGTGTCAGGGTATAATTTTACCAAATTGTCTTTAAGGCAAAGCCAAGTAATTTGGAATTAAAAATTACACAACTATAACATTATTGACTGTTCCTTCAAAAGGCCTTACTCAGCCTGGCTGCTATAGAGGAAGGGAAGTTTCCAAGGTGCTTTGGGTAAAAATATCTGGCAGGCAACAGGGTGATTATATTAGTTAACTTTGATGGGATTTATTTCTGAGGTGGGGCCTGTATTATCACTCACTGCTATGGGATGCATGGAGGACGTCTGTGTGGAGATAATTAGCCCCGTGTCACTGCCCTGCCTTTTCTCCGCCAGCTTTTCTCCACATGTACCCGGTTGTCATCTAAAACGTGTGCATGTAGGTAAGTATGACGTTTCAGCAGTTTTCCCCAATTCCAAACTGAAAGGCCATTTTTTTGTTACCTAACTTTTTTTTTCCTTTTATAATTTTCTTGGCCACACAGAAGTCAAATTGTACCCCGTCTTTCTTATCTGGATCAGGCATTCTGTAGCTGGGGAAAGGCACTATCCTCACATTATAGTCATATGCCCTCCCCAGCATTGAAGAATTAGCTGGCAGCAAAGACTGTGGGTATACAAGCGTCTGTCAGGTGGATGTGGGCCTGGCCCGGGCATTCACAACCTCCACCTCCGCCCGACCCGCTCTACCTGGGCAGCATCCAATAAACGCCAAGAGAGGAATTTCTTTCTGAAATTCATATCAATTTCAGCGACCATGCCCTCCCTCCCCCCTTCACAAGACCACCAGCACTAGCCCCATTTTGCCCAAATGCCAGACATTCCTATTGAAGGTTACGACAAATGAAGGCGGGGAGAGATCGTCCACATAAAGCAGCCTATTTAAAGCAGGCCAGAGACTGATGGACAGCTGCCAGGGATGAGGGGAGCCTGTCGCAGCTCCTGCTGAGGAGGCTCTGTCCTCATAAAACCCCTGACCTGCCAGAGACCCTCCGCTTCCACCCTGTATTCTTCATAACAAAAGGCAGTGGAACTATTATGAAATGATTCTCCCTGTTTTGTTTTTTTCATAATTAGTTTCACATTCTGCCGACATCTTTATTCAGTTATGGAAATTATTGACAATAACTGTGTGTATTTTTATTCAACATCTGGGCAAGTTTTAATGAACACGGAACTGAAAGCTGAACTAACTCGCATCCTCAAAAAATATCAGCCCCGCCGTTGCTTACAGCCTGAAATGTGCAAATCAGTGTAGATTATAGAGTGGGAAGAGGCACACAGAGAAGCAATGAATTCACAAAGGGTGCATAGCGCCCCCAGTGGAGTATTATTGTGCTGCGCCATCTTACAGTGGCACTCTTGTTAGTTTGGGCCTGACATTCAAAGGCACTCACTGGAAATCCAGCTCCTTTATGCATCACTATTTAAGTACTTAGGCGTGGGGTCAGAACTTATTTTCAGTAGCAAACGAAAAATTATAAAAAGACGCCAAAGTGTGATGACAGAGTATAGAGTCGCTTTTATTAAACATTCATGTTTGTGGTTGTGTTCGATCATGGAACACTAAGGCAGAAAAGACGTATGAGTGAGCGAATTTCCAAGGTGTGTCAATAGAAAAGCTCCCACCCTGTAGCTAAAGTTAGCAAGAGACTAGGGGCCCCTAACCGTCCACCCCCCAAGTGACGCCTTTTACACAAAGTCATTACTGGCTGAATGGAACTACCATGACATCCGGTTACTGAGAAATGTACCTGGCAAAACACACAGGCACAAGGCCCCCATTGATGACATCATCACCAAAGGCCTGGCAAACTCTGTCTTGTAAATGTCTAAATGACACCCATTCCGTGCAGCTATTCAGTTATTGCATATTGGTGGGGCTGACTTCACTGGATATTTATTTGAAGTCATTAAACATTCTAGAAATAGGTACTTGATGTGGCTTATGAAATAGACAAGATTGGGATTTTGATGTTCCACACTTTTTTCATATATTAAACCCAAACATTTTTGTTATTTCCATGTTGTTTAAGATCAGATACATATGAGAGTCACAAATCCCAGTGTGCACCAGTGTGTCCTAAATATCTCCATTATTTGAACTTTTACTCACATCCAGATTTCTCAGTAACTCACATTTCTGACATTTCTGTTATTCTGATTTCATTTATACCCTAAACTATCCTATACTGCCATGTAGTTTGCATGTTTAAAGTAATTGTGATTATGTTATGCATCAACAGCCTGCATTCTGTAACATTTAGGACATCAGTCTAGTCCTCCAATCAATAGTTTCTGCAGCTTATTCCGGGTAAACAAATATCTAAAAAACATCTTATTTTGTTAGCAGTGTCCTACCCAAGACCTAATTATGAACAGACAATATTGAATTTAAATCAAATCCTGGTGAAATTCTGGTCTGGTTTTCTTTCCATTTTTAAATCTGCTGACTATTTGTATGCAGATGTGGTGCAAAAAAATATGCAGCCGGATGCAGGAAAGCACACGTTCTTGTTGGACATTTGAGGTAATCATGCCTGTCATAGACCCAAGCGTGGCCGTTATGCGAGCGAGCCAGACTGACAAAACTGAGCCCTTGAATGAACAACGGAAGAGTTGAGTAAGATGCCATATTTAATCAGTAATAGAGGCTAACATGTAAAAGGCTAAACTGAGTCTTTTCATCAGAAGATAAATACACATATTTGAGTGGAAAACTAAAAAAAATGACTGTAATTTGGCGATAGTGTGCTAAAATTGGAATGGCCAAACTTAAACTGTTATGCTGAGCAACAAGAAGCTCACTAAGCTAAGAAGCATAACAGTTAAACTTCTGTCTTGTTTTGTATTTTCTCCTCGCTTGCTCAGTCTCTCACTCTGTTTCCCTTGGTCCACATTTGTAACCCTGGCTGGCAATTTACTGCTGCATTATCAGATTGCTCAGTCTGCCAGTTTCTGGTCCCAATAGATCCAGCAGTAAAAAGCCGGCCTTTTTCCTGTCGGCGGGCCAGTGCGCTGCTGCTCCATGGTCCATTTCCAGACCACAGCGACATGCGAATGCCGGTGTGGTTGGGTCCCGCGCATACCTTCGGCTCCTCGGCACTCCGCGCGCAAATTAGCGACTGGCGATACGGGCGCGATAGCGACACAAGGCAAACGAAGAGAGGTGGTCAGCGAGTACAGCGGGAACGTGCTTTGTGCTCAATGACTGGCTTTGTCAGAAACGTAGCCAGTCGGCTTGGTTGAACCCCGGGGAGAGCTTGGGTTTTCGGGTGGGGCAGCGGGGAGAGAAGAGGGTTGTGTTCTATTTATCAGATGTAGCCTTTTTTAATTTTTATGAACTAAATATCACATAATCTAAGAGGCTGTTCTTCCTAAATGGGGGCAATGACTGTGTTGGCATGGGACACTCTACGGTCACACGGTGGAGGTCGTCGTGCTCCTCCAGGCCCCCGTAAGTGAGAAGCTTGATGACAAAAACTAAGAATAAAAATGAAAGTTTAAGCAAGGCACTGCTTTGTAATGTACTTATTTTGTGTAGCGAACAACAAAAAAATGTTCTGCCAGTGTGATGAGTCAAGCGATGTGCAACCTGAGCAGTTGGGAGCCTCCCCAGGGCCGAACGCGGGAGCCCTAATGTGGGGGCCCGAACGCGGGAGCCCTAATGTGGGGGCCCGAACGCGGGAGCCCTAATGTGGGGGCCCGAACGCGGAGCCTCCCCAGGTCCGAACGCCAGGGCCTGAATGCGGAGCCTCCCCAGGTCCAAACACGGGGGCCCGAACGCGGAGCCTCCCCAAGGCCGAACGCGGGAGCCCGAATGTGGGGGCCCGAACGCGGAGCCTCCCCGGGCCTGAACGCGGGGGCCCGAATGTGGGGGCCCGAACACGGGAGCCTCCCCAGGCCCGATCGCGGGATGCGTGCCACTGCTGGCTGGTAATAATCAACCCTATGGCACAGGGGGGGGGTGCCATGGAGCCTCACTTCCCAGCTTCCTCTGAGTCTGACACACTACAAGCCTGGCTCACCAAGCGCATGAGACTGTCTTGGTGTTTCCTTTACGGCCTGCTAAGCAAATACTGCTGCTGTATCACAAACCCAGAGGTTGCTATGTACGGCCTTTAAAAAGGACGTGTGCACCTCAAGTCACTGGTGAAATTCTCAGGGAAAATTTAGATTTAGCACCCTTAGTAGATTAGTTATATATTTATTTAAATATATTAAATATATTATATTAAGTTAGTTATTTAATCCATTATAATGTAATCGATGGCTAAAAAGTGTACTGAAGAGCCTTTTCTTGCTCAGTGTGGCTATGTGTCTGTTTGTCTGTATGTGTGTGTGTGGGTATGTCCATCTGTCTGACTGCTTGTGTGTTTAGTTTATGCGCGCCTGTGTGTGTGTATGTGTGAGTGCATGAGTATTTGTTTTCAGAGTGTTTGTGTTTGAGGTGGAAACTCCCACCTTATTCGCTCATTCACTGCTGCTTACATTTGCTTTTTGTATTAAAGGAACCTAAGAAGCAGTTCTGTCTGGGAGTTGCTCTCTCTCGCAGAAAGGCAGCACCAGTGAAAGGAAAAGCAGGCATTGGGGACATTGCATCTTCAAGGTGCCTGATAAAGCCCGGCTGCGAGAACCTTTCTCTCACTGAACCTGGATCCAGGCTCAGCACCTTGTCTCTGAAACTCTGGCCGCTCTCTCACTCCCTCTCGCTCTCCTCCTCACTCTGCTCTCTTCTCTCTCTCCAGTTTCTCCCTCCTACTTTAACCCATGAGCAAGTGAGCACAGTGATTCCGAAGGTGCTTCACAAATCAACTTGTAGTCAGTCTAGAGGACAGCACTCAAAAAAGTGTTTTTTTTTCTCTTTGCAAAAAGCACATGGACTAAGTTTTCACCAGAGACAAACAAAAACAAAACAAAGAAAAAAGAATCTCCCACCTGCAGACATAAAAACGTTTTATTTTTGTCCTACATCTGTGTGATATTTTATTTCCTTTTAATTGCAGGACGTTGTGCATTTAAGTGTTTTCCTCTCCATCTCCTTAATTCCTGACGTTTGAAGGAAAAAGCAGAAGATCACTGCCAGAAGCTCCACCGATACACCAAGAAATATTTCTCATTTTTCTCCAGACGGTAGAGAAAGGTAAGAAGTTACTCCTGTTCTCCATTTAGAGTTTTCATCTCCATTCATGTAATTCTTGCATTTTTCCTAATATCGCAAGTTGGTCTAGGCTAGTGTACAAAAGCCAAGTGCATCAGAAAAAAGTGTAAGAAAAAACTGATGCCTTTATTTGTTAGTCATGGGACCTGCATAATTCTCACTGGTACGGTAATTCTAGGCGGGGAATAATTCTGAGGAGATTAAAAGCAAAATGCAGCATTTATAACAATGCTTTCTCTTGTCAATCTTTTTCGTCCTTCTAAGCTCCCAAAGCTGTGTCTGGGAGTTTCTGCCAGGGGATGGCATTGATTATGTTTCTGGAGGGCTCATTTTCATCTGTTTTTCGATTTGAAGAAAAAAAAAATATATTTCAATATACTTAGAGTACAGTTCTCTCGTGGCATGATGCAGCGTGGAATCAGAGGACGTCCAGTGTATCTAGGGGAAGGAAGGGAGGAGCTGATGCATTGGGTTTGGACTGCAGGTCTGGTACCAGAGAAAGAGAGCAGCTGCCTTCTGGAGCTGTGACTGACAAGTGTCCCCGTAGCCTTCATTACGCCAGCCGCTTGCTCAGAGTGCAGATTAGTGCTCAGTAGCGTATTTCAGGCTAGGCACCCTAACCTTAACCCTAAGCACCCTAATCCTCCACCCCTCGCCCTCCAGGTCCCACAGGTGCTCCCACCACACAGCACACATCCGATTAGACGTGCTTTAGCTATGCTGTCATGCATCCAGGATTCCTTTATCCTCCGCCTGTCCAGATCTAGCTTTCCCTTTTTATCGGTCGTATATCGCGGCTTGCTTGCAGCTTAACTTTCAAATGTTTTTGTTGACTTTATACTGAAGCTGTGATAGTATCATTTGGTCTGAGGGTGTTTCATGTCAGTGACTGGCTCTGCCACAAACAGCCCCCCTCTCTTCAGCCCTGAGTCCCTCATGTATATTTTGTCCTCGCACCTCAAATTTTTCTCCCCCCATCCAAACACTGCTGGCAATATAATCTTTTTTTCTCGATATTTTTTCAGCATCATAAAATTTTTCATGTGCAGAGGAAGAAGAAAAAAACAAAGCCAATTTCATGATACGTTCTGCATCTGAATCTCTGGGCAAGCTTCGGGGTGTTTTTCACTGCTTTCATGATATGTTATCCAATTCAAACACAAGGGGACAGGATTCAATAATACATTTTTTCTCTATTGAGCAGCAGGACTCAGCTTCTAGAATTTGACGGTGCTGAAACAGACCCAGCCCAGAAAGGCTACATTCTCAAAAACACTTGGCATCTGCTCTCTCTCTCTCTCTCTCTCCCCTCATCTCTCTCTCCCTCTCTCTTTCTCTCTCCTTTGTTATCCCTCTGGGCTGAGTGTGCTTTAGTGCCTGAAAAACCAATATAGGTGAGCTGAGATGCCACCAGGAGGACAAACAAAGAGGATGCAGTGGAAGATGCTTAATGTTTTTTCTCACTCCGTTCATGGGAAATATGATTGGCTAGCCAGTACAAGGGGCGGGATCTCACTGCCTTTTCTTAGATATGTTTCAGTCATAACGTGCAAAGTCTGTGCAGTATGCATGTCTGCATATTAAAACCCTAATTTGGGAGGTCCTCTCATTCCATTAAGCAACACTTCCATTCCCCCCTCCAGTCGCAGTACACGTTTGGGCACTGGAGGGGGTGTAATTGCAGGACCGTTTAGTAACCATTGACAGCTGAAGAGAAAATTTCCAATACTCCCTCAGTACATGGACAGGATAGCTGAGTGAGTTTGGGAATTTTAACAGAATTACATTGGATTACATGAGAACTGGGTAAATTTTGTTAATTGGTAGCCCGGGTACTGCTAGAGATTCTGGGTCCTGTGAAAGCATAAAGCGTATCACATTGGGCCCCAACCCATCCAACCCATTCAGGGTCACGGGGGGTCTGGACCCTGTCCCGGAAGCCTCACGTATAAGGCAGGGAATCTCCCAGAACGGGGCGCCAACCCATCACAGGCCCCCAACCCAGACCAATCCAATTATGCTACAAATGTTTCAGGACTCCTATGATTTAGGAGCCCCTGGAATCGTCCTGACCCCTCCACCCCATCCCTCTTTATAGCACCTCTGATTGGCAGTCTCTTCTCAAAAACAACAAAAAATGGACTGAGGTTTGGAAATTTACTCTTCAATTTGCCTCTTTGGACGAGCCGCTTTCCAGGGATCTCGCGGTGCTTCCCGGTTGCAGATGTTCTAGAGCCTGAGCAGCACCATCTCGCTGAGACCCTAACATCCTCCTCAATAATACTTCACTCATCCTGAGGAAACCTGATGTAAATTACGGTCAACGCAACGGTTTATAAATACGGATCTGCTTATGGTCAGTTTGACATGCCTGACTGTGTTATTCACTGCTTGGACCAAAGTCTGTCTTGAAGCTGTGGAGTTCTGAAAGAGTCTATATTCACAAAATACTTTTGAAAATTGTTGGATTCCGTCCAGTCTGAGTAGGCATGGACTTTAAGCTCTGGGAAGACAGCATATCAATTTTAATGCAGTGATAAACCGGCAGCCAATTCCGGTTGCTTTTTGTTATTTTCCTTTCAAAGGAATGCTATGCTAAAGCTTATATGTATGTGAGCTAATGAAAAATCGTTTCTATTTTCCAAAACTTAAAAAATTGTGCCATAAAGATTTTGTCATAATTCCTGATATTTCTGGCTTAAGGCAGTTTCAAATCTGATACTCGTGTTCAGTCAGTTTATGTTCATGTCTGTTTTGAACCTGGAAGCTTATAGCAAACATTTCTGGTAGTTTAGACAATGCAGTACTACTAGAACATTTCCAGAGATGCTCCTTTTCTCAGTCTGCACCTCCCTTTATGGGCTAGCGGATTCTGATCCAGCTGAAAATCAGAGTTACCACTTTATCTGGCTGCAGGTTATCTGTCACCACAGTAAAAGTGCTCATACAAACCCGCTGGGTACATTAGCACTTCAAAGCACAGGGCTGTTTTAAACACAAGGTGTCTGATTTGTTAGTGTGTGCATGTGATGATTTGCCTGGATGTTTTTCTTCCTTGGTATAGTTACTGTGTTGACTGGTTTGGTTCGCACCCAGTAGCAGCTGTGAAATCCAGTGACTTCCCGTCACTCTCCATTTCATGCCAAACCACAGTGCAGGGACACATTTGTGGCAGTGAACACCGCTGTTGTCCCATTACAGCACCGTTTAAAGCATGTATTGGCTGAAGTTTTCAGGCTCATACCATTGGAGCCACAAGAGGGCAGTATTTCTAATGCTGTTCTGCAGTTCTGTGATTATTTACCTAGACGGTGCAGGGGAGCTGGCTTCACAGACAGTGATACAGTGATGTGCAGACAGTGAATATTTCTGAAAACATATCACATTGACTCATAACTTAAAGGGTATCAGGATGGTAAATTAGCTAATAAATCTGTAAGATTTTATATAGAGCAATGCAATGCACACTTTTAAAGTACCTTTATAATATCTGGTCGACTGAGGCGTCCAGGGGAAGTAAGATACTATTTTGATTGAATTGCTGATTGATTTTTCTCCTCCGACAACACACTTTTAGAACATGAGAATGCTGGTCTTAATGATATCTGAATTACCAACTTTTCTGATTGCCCTTTCTTGTTAGTGAAATGCTTAAAGTGATTATTTAAACATCTCAAAAGTAATTTATAGAGAGATATGTGTCATTTTTCCTGTAATCTCCTAATGTCTTGCACTGCAGAAGAAATGCAGAATCCGGTTTGCTACGGATCTTTGTAACTGGTACATTTGGTGCACAGATGAAACAGGAAATTAAGTGGAATGACTCCCGTTACCAAGGAAACACAAAACGTGAAACGTTCTAATTCTTTAGCAGGGGCCTTTGTTCTTTTCTCCACACGGAGAGTTTGTGCTTTTCTATACGTGTGCTGGCGATGAAGCAAGAATCCTGCTCCTGAAAGAGACAAGTAATTGCATGGCAGCCGGGGGGAAACATCGCCCCATGGCCACGGCAGCCGAGGTTGTGCGAACGTGCTGCGGCGCAGGGGAAATGTCGCTCTGGGCCATGGCAGCCAAGGCTGAGCGAGCGTGCTGCGGCGTAGGGAAAACGTCGCCCCATGGCCATGGCAGCCGAGGCTGAGCGAGCGTGCTGCGGCATAGGGGAAACGTCGCCCCATGGCCATGGCAGCCGAGGCTGAGCGAGCGTGCTGCGGCGGAGGGGAAACATCGCCCCATGGCCATGGCAGCCGAGGCTGAGCGAGCGTGCTGCGGCGCAAGGGAAATGACGCCCTGGGCCATGGCAGCCGAGGCTGAGCGAGCGTGTTGCGACGCAGGGGAAAGGTCGCCCCATGGCCATGGCAGCCGAGGCTGAGCGAGCGTGCTGCGACGCAGGGGAAAGGTCGCCCCATGGCCATGGCAGCCGAGGCTGAGCGAGCGTGAGCATGAGTGTCTGAAAGCTCAGAATGCATTGTGGGTGGTTTGCAGGGCAGAGGGAGCCAGGACCATAGACTGGGGGGTAAATCAGAGCTGAGCTGATTTTTCATTTGATATCCACGTGGATGTCTATTCTGCTCTTGTGTCAGCCTACATATCCAGTCCTGTTCCTCTGCTTGCTGAACCAGTGACGCACCCTGGTGCAACGAATGTCCCGCAAATGTTCTACAGGCACAGTTCCACAGTTTCACATGAGCGAAAGACAGTCCCAAAGCAAGCATGTCCGGGAGATTGAGAGCGTGCTTCAGGGAAGTGTTTGCAAGGCGCTGGGAGGAAGTGACCTCTGAATGGCGAGGGGAAGCTCTTCATAAGATGGGTTCCTCAGAGGTGATTTATGGCTCTGTTTATGAAAGTATAATGAGTCCTGGTGGGGGGGAGGCCCACAGCTGTAGGTTTTTGCCAAAGCATGGACACGCTGGTAGGCCAAGTGAACACGGAGGCAACACATGTACAGGAACCTGGTGTTCTTCAGCGGGGTAGCAGCATGAGGCTAAAATAATACATCTAGATACGCTCATTGACTCAACTTTTCGTGGACCACATGACCAGTGCCCCCCCTTCAGGGGGAATTTCACACAGCATGCTGGAGGAGACACTAATAAAACTAACATCTGCATGCCTCTCTGCATCTCCCGCTTCCTCCTGCCTCCTCTTCCCCTCTTTCACCCCCTCGGAGTCTCCCTCCCACCCCGTTGGACGCGGGAGTGTTTTTCCGTCCCACTGGCGGCATTGGGAGAGACGGGAGCCCCTGGCAGCCACCCGTTATTATTTTTCCTTTCGCTCACCATCGGCTCTGTCATCGCTGCTGCTCTTAAACGTCTCAATGGCGAGACTTTAAAGGCTTCCTTATCGCCTGCAGGCCGCTGGGGGGCCCCCCTAGGGAAGTGCTGTGTCAGCTGGTCCCCCCTGCTTCCATGTGCATCGCTCGCAGTGAGCTGGAGCCATACTGTAGTGATTGACAGTCCTGTGTCCACATGACCTGGATCAGTGGCTCTCTGATATTGGGCCCATTCTGCTAAATGGACCAGAACTTTCAGGCACACCTCTGAAGGTTCAAGCTATATATAAACATTTACATTTATTTATTTAGCAAGTGCTTTTGTCCAAAGCAAGAGAGAAAACAGAGTCAGCCAATCCCTGCAGCAGTTGGGGGTTAAGTGTCTTGCTCAAGGACCCAACAGAGAAATCACTCCAGCTACAGGAATCGAACCCATGACCTTCCGATCGTAGGCCAGAGCTGTAATCCGCAAATCCACATATGGCAGCTGTAAAACTTGCAATCAATGGGTTGTCATTTTGGGTACCGGGGGAAGCTGCTGTTGTACCTTGAGCAGGGAGCTTTACCTGTACTTCTGGAGCAAAATTATCCAGCTGTATAAATACGTTTCAAACTGCAAAAGAAATGTGAGTTCGTCCAGTTAAAATATAAAACATGCATTATTAAACTCAAGGGCAGAGCATGTCATCTCATAATAAAATTGGCACACAGACAAACATACATATTTATGTACTGAAATATTCCAGTTACTCTGGTTTAGTTAGACCTCAGTCCGTGGCTGCATGTATGTACAGAAGGGGTGTAATCAAGGACTGGCTATAGTAGGCAAGTAGATCCACCGACAGTGATAAAGAGAAGCTAGCAGAGCAAACGTCGTTTTGGGTCCTATATAATTTTTTTTTCTAATAATAAATATCATAAAGACTGAGTCTGTCTACCCTTCAGTGTTAAAAGGGTGCCGGTGATGACAGAACTGTAAAGCTACGAGCCTCAGCTGCCTTTCACGCCTGCCCTGCCTCATCCTTAAATATTTACTCCAAGAGTCATGTTTGTGATAAGGAATGTTAACATATTGCGCCCTTAGCTGATGTCTCAGCAGTACATTTTTAGCAGCGTTGTCTCATTAGCTGTCTCCCTGGAAGAGCTATTCGGTTCATGAACGTCACTCCTAAAAGATTAAGTGGAACACGGGCTTGAGTGTGGGTCGAGCATGAAGAGATCAATGAAGTCCAATGAAGCATGGTACTCGTGGAGAACGAGCAAGGCAGCCCGGCAACAAGACTGGAGTCGCTGAACTATGGCACGCTGAACTTGGGTGAGCTGCTGAGGGTTCTTCTCGAGAACTGGAGCAACCAAAGCCTTAATGTGGGCAGTAATATGTGGTTGTGAGGAGCCTGTCGGGGAGCGCGAGGCTTTGTGTGTGGTATGTGGTATGGGAGAGAGGGATTGATTGTTGGCCAATTCTCCTAGAAGAATATGAAAATCACCATTCCCTCTTGTAGCAGATATATAGCAGGACATGATAGCCAGCTGGAGAGACTTCACTCCTGTATTTGGTTTAGTTTTACCTGTTTAAGAAAATCCAAGTGAAACAATGCAGTTATGTTGGCTACAGGGCCAGAGTTAGTTGGACTGTGGAGGTTGAGCTTATTTGTTTTAGTTGTTCCTTCTCCCCTGCCTTCTTGTTCAATGTCTGGCACTGAAATCCAAGCAGATCCAAGACTGTACAAGAAAACACCAAGTTCCTCTTTAGGTCAGGTCCTTTGTGTCAAATGCGAATTTGCTTTTTTAAACAATAGATATTACAAATGCCAAGTTTTTTTTGTTACTCCTTATTCAACGAGAGCTTGTCGTTGTATGGAAGTACTGTCAGCAGGTAGGCAAAAATATTGGCTGGTGTTTCAGTTTGGGTGGGAATCAGCAACAACGGTTATCTAAATGTTTGGGGGGGGGGTGATGTATTTTGTGGGGATGGGGGCCCTGGATTTTTGTAGCTCTGGTCCACACCCCCTTAGCCACACGCCCTTGGCCACACCCCTTTGCCTGCACCCCCATTACCCACACCCCCTGGCTTCCTTTTCAGATGAGACTGTGTTCACACATATCCTCATGTGAGTGTTCTGCAGACGCCAGAGGAGTCTGGAACCTAGAATTAAGTGTTTACTGTGGAGGAAGCGCTTTCATATCCACTGTAATACATCTGTCTCGGTTCCTCCAAAATAGAGAAGAATAATGGCCAGGCCTTTTATTCTCCTCTGCTCCTACTTTCCCATCCGCCACCCCCGCCTTTCCTCTACTTGCTCCCAGCCAGCTCTTTGTATTTTGAACCTCGCCTGGCCTGCTGAAATGGCCTTTGTTTTGTCTGAAAGTGGTCTGTGATGTTCTCACTGCGACAGTGCGGCATAGGTTCCAATCTGTGTCATGGTGTTAAAATCAAACCCGGAATA
Organism: Cyphomyrus plagiostoma; assembly: GCA_019775915.2. Classification (NCBI taxonomy): domain Eukaryota; kingdom Metazoa; phylum Chordata; class Actinopteri; order Osteoglossiformes; family Mormyridae; genus Cyphomyrus; species Cyphomyrus plagiostoma. Next base: position 14,483,894 of record JABFEA020000050.1, read on the forward strand.
ACCTCCACCTAGTCTGGGAGGGTCACATATTTGCTCATCACAGCCAGTTCACAACGCCTGACCCTCTTCAATTCAGGATATTTTACCGTCGCTTCAAATCACGGCTTTGCTGTAATTCTGGACAAAGGAACAGTTTTTACTTTTTATCGGCCCAGTTTCTTTAAACCTGACGGCCAATGCCAGGATGGAATTTCAGTACATGAGCATATTATCACTTGCATATCCTCAGAGAAGAAGGTCACACATATTATGTTTAGTTTTTATTATTTTATTTTGCTTTCGATGCATTTTGACTTTGCTTAAAGAAGATCACCTTTTTGGTTATTGCTAAACTGAGGTAGATTTGTAGTATAGAGAGTAAACATGAAATTTGGGATAATATTTATGCATGGGCACATACTGTATGTACCATAATAGTGATTTTCAGCATTTAATGTGTGCAGCTTCAGCCTCATGCTGCCTATCTAACGAGACAACCGAATATTAGTAAAAGCTAATGTTTTGGGCACAGGACCTCAGCCGATGTTTGTTAGGTAAGTGGCAAGGTAACACTGTGTCTTAGCAGCTAATGTGCCAAAACTAGCGAGTTTGAGTTGTGTCCTTTGGTGCTTTGAAAAGCAGCGCAAATAAGAGATGAGAAGGACGAGATGAGTCTGTTGTAAGCTGTGCATTGATTATGTAGCTCACTTCAATATTCTGCCTTACCTTAGCTTGCACTGGATGCACCACGTACAGTGGTACCACGGTGCTCGAACTTAATCCGTTCCGGACTCCGGATCGAATCCTAAAAAGTTTGAGTTCTGATTAAATTTTTCCTATAAGAAATAATGGAAAACCAATTAATTGGTTCCTGGCCCCCCATAATTACACGTAAATATGTTTTTTTTAACCATTTAAACACAATATGAACAGGATAAAACAAGATGAGCATTTTTTTTCTTAATGGCTTCCATTAAAGATCATATCCCAACATTACCCCTGTCTTGCCCCAATCCTTCACTCATTCCGTGTGCCACGCCCCCTCGTTAACCTCGTGTGGGATCCCCATGTGATCAGCTGTTTCTGGTTGTTGTCAATAGTCCTCTGTAATACTGTAAGTCAGCGTTTCCGTTTGTTTCCCCAGTCCGGTCATTGGGTGCATTTGACTTACAGTGCTGGCTTAAAGCAACGCATTCTGATCCTGACACAATGCATTACAGTTAGATGCATTCCAACCTCTCACCTGGTTGCACAAACTGGAACCGCCTCTGTGACGACACACCTTTGCCCTTATTGGCTGAAGAGTTAAGTTACATGCATGAGGTTTGTATCCCAGGCAGTTCCGATGCGTAATCTGATATTTCTCCCGAATATTACGTAAAGCAGTGAGAACTGCTTTTCAGTTAATTTACTTGGTAAAATAAAGTTTAAATAAATGACATGAATGCGCTAATAATATACGTAAGTTAGTGGTTAATTGATTGTTAGTTACTGTAATGTTGCGCTGCTTTATTTGGTTAATCGTCCAGTCTATGAAGAAGGCATTCAAGTAAGAATTGCATTGTAGTATGACTCATTTCCTGTCGCATACAATTTATATTAGGTCTGGGTTCACGGTTCGACTTCTCATATTCTGATCGAGTTCTAGGTCAAACTGGTTTGATCGACTTTCAAGAAATTCGAGTTCTAGTGAGTTCGAGAACCAAGGTACCACTGTATTATAAAAATGTTCAGTTTATAAATTTTACAGAAGGTTTGGCTTCTAAAACCTCCTGTTACTCAACAAGTAAAGAACTGTTAATAATGCAAAGGTGGTGGGTTCAAACCTCAGGCATGGCTCATTAATGTTTGTAGCCCCTTCCTCTACTATAGATTTCTTAATTCCTTTAAATAAAACCCATCGGATAAATGAGTAAAGTGTAAAATTCCCTTGCTAACTTCATGAATTTTCTGTAGTGTGTATAGGGGGGAAAAGCTTCCTGAAAGACTGAGGTTAAGTACCATATGCCAGGGCTGAGCTACTGTAGACAGCACTTCTATTCTTGACCACCTCCTGTCATTAATTTCAGAATAAGGACCTGACAGTGTCACTCTGTCCAGTTACCATCATCATTGCCTAAATCAATATTTCAGGGGCTGTTTGCAACTTCTGAAATAACACTTCAGGATAAGCTTGCCCACACCTCAGACACCATTACTACAAGGCCCATCAAGAAGGTTGGGGGTGAAAGCCTGCACCCCAAATCCAACCACCAGTCTTTAGAGCTGTCACTCCGTGTAGAGTCCTTGTAGGTGCAGTGAGCTTTTGGGTGCCAGTGTCTGGACAGCACAGCACGACAACGGATTTTGATTGATCGAAGAAAACAAGAAAACCAGCAAAGGCCAGAAAATCCCACAATACTGAATAACCCACATTGTACTGCAGACTCTCTTATAATTAAATCAGTTCAGTGTCCCCCTTAAAGTAAACATGAAATCAAGGAATGTTCATGGAACGGAAATCTCAGAAATTACACTGCTTCAGACAGCCGGCCAAAGACTAATCTTGTCTGGATGGATTAATGGAATGCGGTGACTCTCGCTGTCACTTACGGCTTATTCGAAAATATTTCAGTCTTTATTTTTTCTGGTAAAGAAAAAAAATAATTGTAGTCTTCCTTTGGTCAGCAAACACAGTGGTTTATCGGTCCAATATTTGAGTCAATTAGTAGTGTCCTTCATATGGCTTGCAGATGCTAACACAATCTCCTTTATTCTTTCTTTCCTTTTATACATCTCATAAAAATGCAGCCCTGTTGTTCTGACCCTAATGCAAAGCAGAATCTTACTCTGGAGTCTCTTCTCCACCTGCCAATTTTTAATAGCATTTTTATTGGCCAAAGAAGAATGAAACAGCACCTGAAGCCTTCTGGGGTGCATCTAGCGAGAGGCAGAGGAAGCCTCGCTTTGTTTTCAAGATTGCCAAGATATTCACCTACTGGGGAGGGGTGCTGGCACGTTGTTATCTTCTGGGAACATGACAGCTTTGATCCAGCAGTGGTTTGAAATGGCATCAGCGGAAGCATGCCGACTGTTAGTTGGCTGGTGGCACGATCGAGAGGGTGTTTCCATTGTCAGGTCATGCTTATTCCATTTATTCCCTACAGCTGACGCAGAAATGAGGTTAGTCTCAGCCACTCGATGCCCAATCTCCTCCTTTTATGATCCAATCTGCCAGGAAACTCTGCAAGTTGCCATCTTTGTGGATTTACTGGATTTCCTCACCTTCAGCAATGGAATGAGCTCATAGATCCAAGCGGTGATCTGATATTGGCATTGTGTAAGGGGACATTGTGGCTTCGGGACTGATTTAGGAGTACTGTCACACCCATGGTGGTCTACTGAATGGGAAGGCCATCATTCAAGACACTGGGTGGCCTCTGAACGTTTAGAGGTTAAATATGAAAACAGTTTGGTAGTTACAAGATCAATTTTATAAGCTGCTTACAATTAGCATTTACATGTGAGCCACTGACCTCATAAATGTGGATAAAATTAAGTTCCTTTCGCTAAAGGACTACAGCAGAGACTCACACATATCTGTAGCACACTTAATCTACACCATGAGAAGAATTTGACGCACTTCGCTGGGTGCAATGACAGCCACGGCAATATCCGTCCTTGTGAGCACCACATCTCATCCCTGTCTGCGACTGAATTCTGATTTACCATTTAAACATCGTTAAATTGATGACAAACCTTCACTGTGGGCAGCTGCTCTGTGGTTCAAAGTGACCTGTAACATAAAACACTGTGGTACCCCCAGGGGCAACAGCTGCGCGATTGTGCCCCCCACCTCTGTAGGAAACACTGCCTCTTTGAGCTAGGCTGGAAACTCTCTCACGACCCCAACTCTGTTCTCCCTCTAGGACAGAAATCTCTTCTCATGATTAGTTTTTAGCTTTTTTATCCCATAACTGGTCTTTTTTGTTCAGTGAATCAGTCACTTGACTGTATCAGCGTATGTACATGCCAACGTGGTGTAAATTTGTGCTGGAGTGGGCAGGGGGAGGCTGGCAGAGATCCACAGAGCAAAGACCAGGTGAGGATAGAGAAACGGCCCCTTCAACCTGGAGATATACCTTCCGAGATGATATTCAACGCCCTTCAGACACTGTCACTCACCGAGATCTCTTATCTTTTAGTATTTATTTATTTCCTTAATATTACATTATTGTTTTTCTTCGGCATACTGCAGTGCGTACTGTGTAGTTAGCACTATCGTCGCTTGTTTGCATTATGTCTGCTGACTTTGCACATCGTCTGTCTCCCTCTGCCGCTTTATTCACAGGTATTTCCCCCATGGTCAGTATTAAAGTTCATCTTGATCTTAATCATAGCCTTGCAGACAGTATGTACGGTTCCGTTATGATACCACAATGTGCTAAAAACCTGTTATTTTGACTTCGTGGGGATCATTTTTCAGGTCCCCTCAAAGATCTGCGAATGCAATCAAAAAACAAACAATGGAAAAAGTCTTGTATTTTGTTTGGTTACTTGTTGTTAATGTTAGGGCTGGGTAGGGGTTAGGGTTGTCATATTGGGATTAGAGTTTTCCCCATAGAAATGAATGGAGAGTCCCCACAAAGATATTATTACAAATCTGTGTGTGTGTGTGTGTGTGTGTGTGTGTGTGTGTAGGGAAGGGTATGTACATCAGAAAGCATTATTTTGGTATAGGTATCTGTTTTCCTCTTATGGCTCATTCCACGGATATATTAATTAACAAAATGACCAAATAAGATGTAAATTTGTAATCATTAAAGTGTTGTAATATATTCATCAAAAGCATTGTAACACGAATAATGTAGTAATTCAGTCTTGCTCAATGTATTGACCAGAAACTAAGTGCTAGCTATGTGCTAATCCCACGTTCATTCACCATTTATCAGTAATAACAGTTCATGCACTTCAAACAATTACTGTGTTTGTTCATGATTTGTACTTGAGTAGTGTCACAGCATGGCATGGTGCAGACGGGAAAAGGGTGATGATCCACTTGTGGTTCTAAGCCAAACAATGGTTTATTAAATTAAACAGAACACACTATGGAAAGGCACAAATTAAATGTACCATGAAGGATCAAAGGCTAACAGGGAAAAAAGAAGAACCAACTAAACAAACCATAAAATAATATCAGCAGGGAACAGAGCAACACAGGGAGCAGGACTATGGCATGAACTGCTAACACACAACAGTATGAAGATGAAGAATGACAGACTAAACAAGACGCAGGAGGCAGGCACTTAAATACACACAGATATCTAGGGAGAACAAGGGACAGGTTTAACTCATAATCAGTTAACCAATCAAGGGAGGCATAGGAACAACGTGGAAGCAGTAACAGTAAATGAACCGAGAAACACTAAAGACTAATGCCTTGTTCACACATACACAAGTATATTTTAAAAGAGTTTTTCCTCCTCCGTTTAAAAAAAAAATCCCCATCCACATGAACATTGTCTTCTAATAAAATTCCGTCCACATGAAACCACCAAAATGTGCTGTCAAAAGCATGCCAAAACAACAGGCGGCATTATAACTCTAGCCATACTTATTTCCAGTCCTGTTAAGTTGAAAACCATGGCGCACATTCCGACGCCTGCAGTGATCAATATAATGCGAGAGTGACTCAACATTTATCTGTATACTTGTAAGAAGTTCTGTCAGCAAGGTTAGCACAAGCACTATTTCGGCTAAGTCCGCCATCGCTCAAACTCGCCTAATGCATACAGCAAACAGCGCACGCTCTGATGTTAAACAAAGTGGACAATGGAGCACGATCTGATGTTTCGAGTCAAAAACTCAGTTTTCCCTGTCTACGTGTCAACACTGAAAACGGAGTTTCTTAAAAATCTTCACCCCGGATGAAGTTTTGCAAAAGCTCCGCTTACAGTGACCTGAGACACCGTTTACAAAAGCTCAAGAGGTATAGAAAATGGCATGTTTTAAAATATACCTGTGTGGACAAGGCATAAGAATACACTGCAAACACTAGAGAGAATAGGACCATAATATAGGAACAGTAAAACACAGCAGAAGCAGGGAAAACTTAAAAATCGGAAAACACACCAAGTAATAAACACTAGGACACAGAAAACCTAATAAACAGAGAAAAGGTGAGATTGGTCTCACACCAGCCTTAAAGCCACTACTGAGCTACACCATCTCTAACCTTCATGTTCGAGCCACTGAGCTAAGCGGCAACCCAGAAAGCAAAATGACACGCAAGGGCTGAGGGAGAGGGGGTATCAGAATGGGCAGGAACACAGATCATGGAGGGCTGGGTCAGACGGGTGCCGACCCGGGCAGAGTAGTAATTAAGTTAGTAATTTATAAGCAAAGTGTTACCTAGTATCATGTTACATACTGTTGTGGTTGCACATGTTTTGCTGGGAGAAATATCTGTGCTCAGCTGGTTGATTGAAATGTATTTGCCCAGGTGCTAAAGTACGAGACATCGATTGCCTATCGCTGTTAATCCGTCTACATTACAACACAGTTATAAGACTATTTTAATTACATGGATTATTTTGCAGACTGACTTCCTACGACCCAGAATCCTTGGCAGAACATTTACACACATTATTTTGGAAGAGTCATTGTGCTTAAAGGTAGACACAGGTGACTTGTATCACAACAGCAGGGATTTGGAATACTCCAGATGTTTGTCTGATGCTAAAATTGTATTAAATATCTCTCTTGCATGCAACTAGAAGTAGTATTTATCCAAAACCAGAAGTACCCTTCTGAACCTCTGAAGGTTTGATGGACTCCAGATGTTATTGGAGTTGATGTAGGCAGTTTGACAGAAACAGCTGGTTAATTTGCTCTCCTATCTGCCAATGTAATGCTAATTGATTGGAAAAGTTTAAAAGAATACTATGTGCAGTATGTAGATGCAATACAGACACATAGAGTAAATGTCCCCTGACACGTCTGGAACCTGACTGGTGGATGGATTTTGTTCTTTAGACATGAGTCACCCGGATCTCCACCCTCAGTAAGCACTGAGCTTACAAAAGAGTCCATTTGGTCTGGGTGTCCCAGATCGTCTGCATAAATATTTCTGATATTGCACACTTAAAAACAATTTGTGTTTGACAATGCAGCCTAGACGATCATGAATTAAGATTGTGTCATCTTAGCTTTCAAAACTTACAGGAGTTCATTAACTGCTGTTTAACCGAACACACAGAAGTACATTTGTTATTTTTTTTTTCCCCCTAAGTTTTTTTTTTTTCTTCAGGGTTCCCTGAAATTCCTCAAACACAGCCTCCAGAATCATATAGGTTTTTTTTTTCTCACACTGAACCTCAGCTGCAGAAAATGGGATGCTCAAGAAATCATATTTGTCCATGGAAGTAAAGCAGCAGTGAATTTGAACAAGTTAGAATTCAGTGAATGTGGCGGCCTGCATGAGATTAAACAGTGCGCAAATTCAGGCTTATCGAGATTGAAGGACATTAGATAAATACCTAATCACTGAATCTGCACTAGCTATTTTGAAACTGATTATATAACAATTGATTTCTAACAAAGAAATTACTCAGGGGTTAATGCACAACAAGCCCTGTATTATGCATTTCTAATATGCTACTGCGGAGGTGAAACCTTCTTTCTTATTGATTCATTTCCATTAATTTAAGACTGTGCCCTGCATGTGGAATTTTAAGCAATGTTAGAATTAAAGATCATAACACTGGCATTGATTTGCCACTGTGATTCACCTGACTAAGATAACCGACTGCGTGTGAAAAATTAATTAATTAATTAATTGCAGAAAATTAATCGTCACCCATTTGACCAATCAGATTCGAGAATTCAGCTGTGCCATGGTGCAATAGGTGTATGTTTATTGCAAAGTTTATTGCTGGAGTAACACAGCGCCGGATTGCTGACCCAATAGCTATACTATCCTGCTTCTTGTGATTGTTCCCCCTTCTCTCTCTCGCCTGGGCTTGCTTCTCCTCTTTCACTGCTGTCAATAGCATTATTCAGCAAAAATCTACTGAGTTGTGAGACAAAGTGCCAGCGCCGGGTCCCACTGTCCAAATAGTTTCCGATCTTTGCTGAAACTCTACGGCGCTACGCCCTTTTTCTGTGCTCTTCAAGAATGTTAGAGGCTGGGCTTGGCTTGTTTCTGAGCTGCGCACCCCCTCCCATAGTTAAAGGGGAGTCATAAGGGTGACAAAAGTCCCATTAGTGTATATTTCCAACATTTTTCCATAGCTAATAGGTATGCGGACCAGCATGGTTGGCTGAATGACCTTGACTGATTTATCACTTTATTCCTATGGGAGGCATGGAATATTTCCAGTGTCTATCACAGGAGCCACATTCCAGTTCTGATTGCAGTGTCTCTGTATGATAGCACAGTCAAGTCAAGACAGCAGGTGTCAACCCAAGGGCCGGACAACAAAATCAACTAGGGTATGGCAAACGTCTAAACAATTTAAAAGAGAAAAGTAAGTAATGTAAAACTGAGAAACAGATTAAAATAAAACTATAAATAATTTAAAATTAAGAGTAAAAGGCAACACTAGCATTTAAAACAGAAGGTAAAAGAAACAACCACTGCGTTAGAAGCAATTAGGAGAAAAACACAAGCCAGCAACACAAGACAGAATAAGCCAAGACAGAACAGGCAGCCTACTTCATTGAAGTAACTGAAACGCCTGGTAAAATAAATAAGTTTTTTAATTTTACTTAAAATATCGATTGTAAGGGATGATTTTATGGAGGGAGGAAGACTGTTCCAGAGTCTTGGAGCAGCTACTGAAATGACCCAGTTACCTTTGAGCTTCAACGGGGAATGTGGATAATTGAATATCATCTGATCATAGGATCGTAGGACTTGAACATTACAATGGAGACTGACGTGGTCAGAGATATAGCTTGGAGCCATGCCATGAAGAGCTTTAAAATAAATAATAAAACTTTAAATTCAGCTGTATACTTGACCAGCAGCCAGTGCAAGGATGTGAGCACAGGAATAATGCTCTGTACAGGAGTAATACTTTACATTGGAGTAATTCTCCATACAGAAGTAACACTTTATATCAGAGTAATGCTCTATACAGGAGTGATGCTCTATAAGTGAGTAATGCTCTATACGGGAGTGATGCTCTATACAGGAGGGATGTTCTATACAGGAGTGATACTCTGTATGGGAGTAGTACTCTCTCTTTTTGTGGTACTGGTTAGGAGTCTCTTGCATTTTAGGCCAGCAGGCGTGACAAGCTTGCCAAGCAGAGACTCAGAGTCACAACAGTCAACACAAGATGAGATCAAAGTCTGGTCCTTAAGTCCTTAAAAAGAGAAAATATGTTCGAGTTTCGCTTTATTCCTGAGTTGAAAAAAGAACTACCACGAACCATTGAGTTTATTTGTCTATGAAACTTAGCAGCAAAAAAAAAACAGAGAAAGACAAACATTGTATCAGTAATATAAGATGCACACAGACTCATTATTTATTCGTTTGCACAAATGCGTGCCTCTTGACAGCCACCTGGGAACTTTCAGGATTGCTGTTCTGTAGTGCATAAGCTGCATGTTTGACAGTGTGTATTTTTATTTGGCGAGACTTGAGGGGACATGAATAATGTAGTAGAACACACTTGCTTAATAATTAATTAAGTGTTAGTTCATCATTGATCAATGATGATTCATGCATTTTAACTAATTAGTTAACTATTAACTAATATAGTTCCTGAATGGAATACATGAACCATCATAATTGATTAATGATGAACAAGCAAAGGATCAGTGCATGTATAACTAACACTTCGTTACTGATGAATTAATTTATTAAGTAAGCACGTACTACTACATTATTTGTGTCCTCAAGTAGTTACATTTTATTCTGCTTTCATTTGTGGTGAGGACAGATATGCCTGTTTGTATACAGCCAGACATTTGGACCCCCCCCCCCCCCAATCAGTGGCTTATACTCGCCAAAATATGATATGCTGCTATTGACTCAAATACCTACACGAGTGCACAGTGATTCCCACATACAGTCATTCATGCAGCTTATTAAAGGGCACTTAATTCATTCCAATGAAAGCCACAGGCTCTCTATTAAGGACCCTCAGGCACCAGGATGGTGATGTCTGAAAGAGAGAGCTCACTGGGAAACAAAACGAGCAAGTCAGACAATGTTTGTTTTCTTGTCTGCTTTTGTGTCTGCTCCTCCTCCCCGCTCTCTCTATTTGACAGGACTGAATGGTGTTTGGTAGATTTAGTGCGCATGAGGGAGGGAGCTAAGTTCACTGCTCCCACAGCCATTTTTCTTCTCGTTCTCTCTGGGGATGATAAAAAATATGACAGTACAAGTCTTATGCTGCAAAATAGACTGTTTTCTTCCAGAAGAAGGTACAGCTATATTACCAAAACAATAGATGATTATATATGAGTATTTAAACAATAACGCCAAACAAAAACAATTAATTTCTTTATGTAACTGGTGCTTTTATCCAAAGCGACATAGAATTGTGAAGGGAGGGTCAGCCAGTCCCTGGAGCTATTGGGGGTTAAGGGCCTTTCAGACTCTGGGATTTGAACCGGTGACCTTCTGATCATAGGCATCAGATCCTAACCCACTGAAAACAGCAAGTAGCAGAGGAGAAAACCTTGCAAACACGGCAATGGCTACTTCGTGCTGAGGCAGCAGGGTCAGGTGATTCCCTCCTCCAAAGAATCTACAGTGTCTTCTGGTATAGGGAGCAGTAAATGGGACTTATTATTATTATTATTATTATTATTATTATTATTAGTAGTAGTAGTAGTAGTAGGAGGTGCCATCAAGTGGATGACGGAATTCCTCCTGAACGCTCAGTCTGATATCTGTGCCTTGGCAGGTCGGAAAGCTTTATTACCGGCATAATTACAGGGCAGCCCACGATCTCGTTGCTTACAGACACTACAGGCCGAAATCCACTTGCTTACCGACTTTTACCGTAGCTTCAGTCTTGTTAGATAATGTCCAGCTTCGAGTTGCAGCTTAGAAAATGTAAAAAGTAAATCAATGAAATGAAAAGTAACTGTAAAGTGAAAAATATATCCCACATCATATATACAGTGTTTTAATGCTTTCATGAAAATCAGTAACCGTAGGGAGTAAAGGCCTGTGATCACAGAGTATTTTGTAAAAGAGTGTCATCGGTTTTAATGATCTATGAATTTGAGACAACCAATGAGTCTGTTAAACTGGTGGAGAAACACTTCACTTGCCTGTAAAAACATATAAACTTTCCCCAAATGTCCCTCTGATGTGTGACAGACTCAGGCACTGGGGAACAGGCACAAGGTACCTCTCTGGGTTCACTGTGGGGCTGCGTTTGGGAAATGGGGGTCTAAACTGGTTCCTGGTTGACTGGACCCACTCAAATCATTTTACTTAGCCAAAAATAATGGGCCATCTTTCCCATATAGTCCTGTAGGGGCCCCTGAGGGGGGGGGGGGGGAGTTCAATAATTCTGCTTTTTTATATTCTCGTCACCTAACTTAGGTCAGAAGTGAAGCTCTTGGGCTTTGGGGGGGTAGGTAGCTGGATTCTTGCCCAGTGAGCCTCCCTTCTTGAGGCCACAGAAGATGAGATTGTGCCAAAAAGTATAGACGTTTACGCATTTTGTATTTGTCTGCAATGTGTCCAGTACCAAGTGTTAAGTGACACACAACAAGCAATGTTATTACAGTATCAGTACTGTTCGGAGTGACAGAAGGAGAGAATGTGATCGAGGTTTTTATAGGCTCTGTGCTTTGTGTCTGGAGATATGGGAATGAAGAACTGGTCATTGACCAGCAACACTACATCTATAGTGAAACATTACATCAAGTATATGAACCAGAAATACACAGGTTCCAAATAGAGTTACATCACTAGACTTCAGCTAATAGTTTAGTGTTGTCTGCAGACAGTCTGGCCCTCCTGTATATCCTGGAACTTCAAATCTCATCAGAACGTCTGCTCCAGAACAGAGCCACTGTACTATCTGATCATGCTGTATCCTTTGGTATCTGCATATGCATTTACTAACGCATTGCAGATTCTTTCTCTGCTCCCAATCCACTGTTAAAAACCATGATGCCCCTTAACACAGCCTGTACATTTTAGCCTTCGCATTTCACCCGCTTTGATGTCATATGCGCTGTTATTCCATTCCAGGCCTATAAGGGTTGGTTGGGTCCGGAGCCTATCCCACAAACAAGGGGCGCAAGTCAGGGTATAACCCAGAACAGGGTGCCAACCAATCACAGGGCGCCGACACCACTCACATACTCACAATTTGGCAACTTGAATTCACCTCAGCATGCTCTTGGACTATGAGGGGAAACACGAGTGCCTGGAGGAATCCCCACGATGATACGGGGAGAACATGCAAACTCCACACACGCAGAGTGGAGAAAAGTGGTGTCCAGAGGTGTGAGGTGAACACTTTCTCGCTCTGGTAATAAAAGCCTGCATGAGGATGACAGAGAGTTTTACCAATGAAGGACTAAACAAACGTCGTGCTGTCCAGCTGGCAGAGTCTGTAGTAGAGCAATGTCCTTTATAGACCATGAATACTTGCTTCCCATTTAATGACTCTTCTAGACTGACATATATTATGCGGCGGCTGCAACAACAGCTGGCAAGCAGGATTTGCGAGCTGAGTGGGTTGTGTTTGGCTCTTAGCTGAGAAAATGCTGTTTAACCTGTAAGAAAGTGATCTGAGTGTCTACAGTATTTGATACCATCGGCCAGAATGGGTCTGGTATAATAGAGTAATCTGTCAAATACGTATTTTTATGATTTTCTCCATTCCCACTGGCCCACCTTAATTCTTCTTAGCATATCCTTCCATGGCAGCTGGACTGGAGCGGTTGCCGTCGTGTTTGAAATCGGGCTGCTCTCCTTGGCGCTTAGATCTCTGACTATTAGCGGTTGTCCCTCTGGGATAAACAGGATTACTCATAGCAGTCAATGAGGGAAGAACTTTGTCAAAGTACTGTAATCTGCTTGGTTCTTTTTTTATATCTATGTCTAAGTCAACACAATCTTTTCCATACCAGACTAAAGAGGGGAATTATTTAAAAACAAAGTGCTTTGTCGGCATTAATGAACGACTTCTTGGCCAAAAAAGGTAATGGGACCATGTGCATGGACTGTACGTCATTCACGTGTGAGACGTCTTTGCTGACTTTCTCCCAGGTTAATCTCTGCATCTGATCCCTGTCAAGTCCTTCACAAGGCCCGGGGTCAGGCCAGTATTTATTCTACTGCTGATGTGGTCTGACTGGCATCCAAGTCCTCCCAGTAGAAATATGCGTCCCTCTTGCTTTGCTCCCTGCACTTTCTCGTGGGGATATTTCTCGGTATAGCTGAGGCATGGCTTTGCGTCCGGCATCTCCTTCTTCCTCCATCCATCTGACTAATCATAGTGATGTTCAGAGAACAATGGACTAGCTATTTGTTGTGGCATCAGCTCAACTGCTGTGCCTCAGTTTGTGGACCGGGCCCAAATATACAAGTGCCTCATCACTGAACCACAAAAGCGCCCCCATTTCAGGACTGGGATAACATTTATATATGGCTGACACATTCTGGATTAACTATGTCACTCTGACATAATTGAGGAGAATAAATGTCATGGCTCACAGGTTGAAAGGACTCTTTGATTATGGAGAAATAGGTGGGATGAAAGAATGTGGTTGAGGATTTTAATTGAGTTCCTTTGAGTGCAGCTATGAACTTAGTACAAGAAAACTCTTTGAAGTCCATAGTCTCCTATACGAACAAAAGAACAATCTGTTCAGTGGCTTATACCTGGAGGCAGGCGTGTAGATTGGCACTATTCATAAATTTCTATAAAACAGAAGCTTTTTTTTTTTATAAAATAATCTCTCTAACAGAACTGCCCCAACTGCACCCCCAACCTCTCCCTTTGTGCACCACTCCTGTTTTTACCACCTGTTTGGTTACGTGTTGATGGGGCAGCCATCATGGAGACATACAGGGTCGAGCTGGATAAATGTCAAAACAGAACTGTTTTCAGCAGTGATGTTTGGTTAAAAAATGCCAAATAAAATAAACAGCTATAAAACATAGCGAAAAAACTGGGCAGAAATTGGATTTGAGGTGGATTTGTGGTGGATTTGAGGTAGTCAGGCTACATAAATACTAAGTTTACAAACTAGTAGGATGCCGATTTACTGACAGAATTAGACATGAAACACTTAAAGATTAAATGTTTGCAGCCTGCCTTTTTGGGTGGAGTTAAAACCTTTACCAGAATTGAAATAAGTTTCAATTCAAAGGCAATTTTATTGCAACCGCCTCAGTGTTTTCTATGGGTACTGGATCCTACTGTCTGAAGTCAACCTAGCAGACTTCAAACATTTTCTTGTGATGTAACTCACAGATATAAGAAGCCACGAGCACACCTGTGGCCAGAGTTGGAGACAGAGTTTAGCAGGAGGTCAAGAACATAGCATGTGGTCAAAAACGAGAGATCAAGATGGGGGAATGATCCGTCAATAAGGGTGAATTATGATTGTTATCTGGCCGGTAGCACGACTTGTATTTATTCAAAATATCCAAACATTTATGGCTGTGTTCTTTTGCAGGGATACATCATATTCAGCTTCTATCTGGAAAGAACAAAAAAATGGAAATCTGAACAGCTGAAACAAGCTCTTGTGGCTTTGTTAATCTATGGTCTGTCTTCTGCAACCTTATAACTTCAAAAGAAAATAATAATGATCTTATTCACTGTTATAGTGATTACCCTACCAGACTGAGACAATTCTATGTGTTTGTGTGTGTGTGTGTGTTTTTTTTTTCCTTTCCGTGACCAAGATTGTTCTCTCCCAAGTCCTGTGCTGACTTCATTTGGTTTGGGGTTTTGTGGCCTGGCATGATAAATTAAATGTTTGTGGCATTTCATTAATGGTGTTTCCTCCTCAATCATTAAAGTGGGTGACCAAAATGCTGCGCATAAAATGGCTCTTGTGGGAGAAACGGGGCATGGGAAATTAGGAAGAAGCAAAGGAGAAATATGCCCACATCCTTTAAAGGACAGCTGATTGTTTTATTAGGTGCTTTGGGTAACAGTTTTGCATTTATTTGCATTTATGACCACAATTCACCTCCAGTTCTTAGCATTGTTGTCTGTGACTAATTGAAATCACATTTCCACGCTGCTTTTAAGGGAATAAAACAACTAGATTCAGTCGTTGGGGCCTGTTTGGTATTGTTTGGGTGGTCAGAATACAGAAATGTAGCTGCTTTTTAGGCAAAATACACATTTTCTTATGTAACTCGTCTAGCATGCATGTCTGTTATCTGCGGCTCTGAAGGCCTCTCAAGAGGATATTTCACATGACATCCCCTTTTTTTAGTGTACGGGGGCGTGGGGGCCCACAAACAGCTATGCACCTGGCAGGCATGCAGAGGAACGATTTCAAAAGGCCGGTGTGGAATTCACATAAGACGTTATAAATCAAAGAAAGAATTTTTAAAACAAGCAGAAGGGGGGAAAAGTGGGCCCTCAGAATTTTGAGAAGTCAAAGGGAACATTTAAGCGAGAGATCAAACGAATCCTTTCCAGTTTGCTGCCTACTATGGTTCAGCCAAGCAGATTTTCAGAAGCAGCAAGTGTGATGAGTCATTTCTTGCCGAGTTGCTCTCCTCTCATCCAGCAGGAGTGAGAGAAGAGTACCCACAGTAGTGCTTTACAGGTATGATTTCCTAGCATTGCTTTGTTAGGACTCAAAATAAAGCAAAAAGCAGCAAAAACTTACAACAGTTAGACCAGCCTATGTTCTTTTAACGAGGAATACCTACGAAATACCTTGTATTTCGCCTTCCCTCGAGAAGAATACAGTCACACTGCTGCAGGTATCTCCCGAGTGGGAGTGATGTGTGGTTCAGTGGATCATGGGGGTCCGCCTGTTGTCAGAAGGTTGCCAGTTCAAATCCCCAAGTCAGCGCAGTGGTTTCACCAGTGAGTCCCTGAGTAAAGCCCTTAAATCCCAGCTGTCCCCAGTGCTTGCTAATGTTGCTTTCTTAAAAGGGTATGTTGCTTTGCATAAAAGTATATGATAAATAAAATGTAAAATGGTACAGCTTTACATACCCTATACTCGTATACTATATTAACAATACCCTTGGGACACACCGCATAATCAATGAATTCAGGTGTTTCATTCAGACCCATTGCTGTATGTGTACAAAATGAAGCACGTAGCCATGCAGTCAGGTTTACAAACATTTGTGAATGAATGGGTCATTCTGAAGAGCTCAGTAAATACAGGCAGGGTGCTGTCATAGGACACCACCTTTGCAGTAAGTTGGTTTGTGAAATTTCTTCCCTGCAAAGCGGAAGCATTTAGGAACAACAGAAACAGCCGACCGTGTAATATAACAGAGCTATGCTGAGGCATATAATGCGTAAAACTTGCCAACACTCTGTTGACTCAATAATTGCAGAGTTCTAAATTTCCTCTGGCATTGTTCCTGGTATGAACCCGGCACACAGGGAGCTTCATGCAATAGGCATCCATGTCTGAGCAGTTGAACACAAACCTCACACCACCAACCGCAATGCCAAGCATCGGATGGAGTGGGGCAAAGCACAGGCACCACAGAACTCAGAGGAAACGTGTTCTGCGGAGTGCTGAAGCACGCTTCTCTCCCTGTGAGGCTGATGGATCAGTCTGGATTTGGTGGATGCCAGGAGAACGCTACCTGCCTGACTGCATTGTGCCAACTGTAAAGTTTAGATAATGGTACGTGGTTGTTTTTCAGGGGTTGGGCCCCTTACTTCCAGTGAAGTGAACTCTTAATGCTTAATACCAAGACATTTTTGACAATTCTATGCGTCCAACGTTATAGGAACAGTTTGGGGAAGGTCCTTCTCTGATCCAGCATGACTGCGCCCCAGTGTATAAAGCAAGGTCCATAAAGGCATGGTTGGGTGAGTTTGGTGTGGAAGAACTTGACTGGCCCACACAGATCCCTGACCTCAACCCCATCGAACACCTTTAGGATGAACTAGAATGGAGATTGTGAGCCAGACCTTCATGTGCAACATCGGTGCCTGACCTCAGAAATGCTTTTCTGGATGAATGGGCAAAAATTCCCACAAACACACTCCAAGATCTTGTGGAAAGGCTTCCCAGAAGAGTGGCAGCCATCATAGCTTTAAAGGGGGACCAGCTCCATATTGATACCTATGGATTTAGAATGTGATGTCATAAAAGTCCCTGTGGGTGAAATGGCTAGATGTCCTGATACTTTTATCTATATAGTGCATTTCACCCGATTTAGTTGCTCATCCATTTACTTGATATTGATTTCTTGATAAATCAGCTACAACAGAGGTCTTAATTTACAGAGAATCCTTAGAAACATTTCATAGTCAAGAGCAAAGCTGAACATGAGGAAAAACATAGGTTTGCACAGAGGGGATCCTGAGTTATAGAACAGAATCAGTGAAGCAGGACGATCTCATTAAAATGAACTTTTCCATTTTCTTTCTGAGATTACATTCTCTACGTCTCCAGCAGCGGTCTCCAAGCTGTGGTTCTGCATTTAACAAAATGTTTCCTTTCATGTTATTTTTTTTCCACTGCCATTTTATTTCCTTACATTTTGTTCCCAGGATTTCTTTTACTGTGGTAAATCTCAGTATGAATTTAAAGTTTCATTTTTCTCCTCGTTTATGTGAAGTCCCTGCCATCCTCCCTGGTGTCTCCTGTAATTCATTGCCAAGCGCTTTCAAAGTGACTGCTCGCTATGAAAATTGGCCCCATCTATCATCCAAGCATTGCCCCCTAATTTCATTTATTCAGGCTGCTGGCCAACTGACCCCACCTTGCCAGGGCTTGAAAAACTTATGTTTAGCGTTAGATGGAGGGGGTTGTAATTATGGAAACTATTGGTCATTTTTTTCCTTTTTTTTGTCAGTCAAGGTACCAGTGCTGGCTCTAGTAAGACTGAATCTATACTGGGCTAAATGGAATGCAAATGTACTTCCCGGCTTGGGCCCCAGTGTCACGGAGGAGGAGTTCCATTCTGCTTTTAACAAATCTTTCCTTAAGGAGCTGAACCTAAGTTTGACAGAGTCCTTTGAGATTTTACTTTTCCTGCATGACAAAACGGTTACAAGAACATTTCACAGGACTGCAATCGGAGGGGAGAACAATATTTGAGAGAAACTGAGGCATCTTGGTTTTTTTACCATTTTGTTACCACCCCCCCCCCCTTTTTTTGGCATGTGACTCTACATTTTTATTACTACATTCAGAGCCAACTGAAGATATCATAGGGAAAAAAGCCAAGTTTATATAGTTAGAAATATAAAGTTATATATTTCTCGTTTCCTAAATCAGGGACATGGCTAGTGAGACTTGCATGTGTTACTTAGTCTAGCTACGTAGCAGTGGATTTAGTTGGGACTTGCTGCTTTTTTTGGGAAATGCACCCGAACAGGTGAAAGTGGGCCGGGAGTAGTATAATTATCTCAGGGAGGTTATTGTCATTAAACTTTTTTACTTGCTTCACTGCAGAAGGCAGCAAATTTGGGCGAGGCCCAGGCATTTTAACAACCTATTAAGCATAAATTTGTTGTAATTTCTTTGTGTTTATGACAAGAACAGATGTGAAAATGATTCCACTTGTACCTATAAAAAAAATATTTTATTTATTAGTTCAAGGACGATAAAACCTAAGGAGCAATCCCTCCGTTAATCCAATCATACCTCTTATCCTTTATTTCCATTAAATGCGTTCTGTTGACCAAGCCCAGAGAATGAGAAAACCAGCTCTATAAACAATTTCATTTGTTTGTGGAGGGTGGCCTGGTTGTTGTTTTGATGAGCATAATATCCTGACTCACAGTGCTGGGAATTACCAGCCCAACACAAAAAAGCCATAACCGCACCCCAACACCAAGACCCTTGCCAAACCGACCTGGCTGAGCAGCTCTGTATCCCCAGCACCTGAAGAAGCCCAGTAACGATCTCACTCCCCAAACTGGTTATAAAAAGCACTTAGCCAGGGGGCGATTCCAGCGTCTTTTAAAGGTGGGTGGAACAAAAAGGGCGGTAATTCATACAGAAGGGCCAAACTTTTCATTAGCCAACGATATGTATTACATGAGTGAGTGACATGGGAGCGGGCCAATCATCTTTTGCCTGTGCTTCTGTGGCCTCACTCTTAGCAACTTTTTAATAAGAAGGACGACTCTCTTGTGAACAGGATATGTATATATATATATAATTCTATCTCATTAGTAGATCATATAGTAGATGCTTCTGAAATGTTTGTTTATGTGTGATTCCATGGAAGATTAATTGTCTGTTTTCTTCAAAAGTATTTATGCTACCCATTTTATTGCTTTATTGTATTGCTATGGAGTAACATCCATCCATTTTCCAAACCACACATCCTACTGGGTCGCGGGGGTCCGGAGCCGATCCCAGAAGCAACGGGCACGAGGCAGGGAACAACCCTGGATGGGGGGCCAGCCCATCACAGGGCACACTCACACAC
>JABFEA020000050.1:14503551-14518178 GCA_019775915.2 Cyphomyrus plagiostoma
GGGGAAACCGGAGTACCCAGAGGAAACCCCACGATGACACGGGGAGAACATGCAAACTCCACACACATGAAACCCAGACGGAGACCAGAACCCAGGTCCCAGAGGTGTGAGGCAACAGTGCTAACCACTGCACCACCATGCCGCCCCCTATGGAGTAACAGATGCTCCTTAATCATGTGCGTTTTTTTATGTTTGACTGTTCAGTAATTTCTCCAGTGAGGTTCACTTGCCATAACAAGTGAGGGTAAGCCTAATAGAAGACCTTCTCTTATTTTCTACCTAAGCCAGTACACCGGTATTTATTTCATGAACATATTTGAGGACAGAGGGGCACCATTCTACATCACAGGTGACCTCAAGAGTGCTGAGATGTTTCTTACTTCTTCCTGAAGAACTGTTCTCAGCACTGTCTAGACCAGTATCTCCCAATCTGCTCCTCGGGGGCTCACAGTTGGTCCATGTTTTTGCTTCCCTTCCACCTCCCTGCCAGACAGTCCACATTTTTGCTCCCTCCCATCTTTCAGTAAGGAGCAGAAACATAGGCTGTCTGTGGCTCCCTGAGGACAGGGCCAGACTGGGGAACAGTGGTCTAGACAGATACACTCTGATGTCATCTGTCAGAACCATTCCATCCACGTGTCACATTGTATAGTAGCAGCAGCTGAGCCTGTCTACACCCAGGCCAGCTTTTGCAAATTTGAGCCGTATGAGTCATTCGTCTGGTCCACTCTGACACCTAGATAATTTGTTATATCTATTTACGATTATGTCCTGCATTTTGGAACCCTTAACTTATTTCAAATTGCCTCTCTTGTCCAAATTTGCCTGGAGTTTATGCTTGTCTATGCAATTTGTTTTGGAAAAGGATGATTTTCCAAATGCAAATTAAAAAAACTTGCAGGTTATGGGCATTTTCAACACAAACACCTGCATGTGCTTGACTTATATTAGCGGTATGCATACAGCAGATTGCACTGCAATCTTGCGACATAGACCCGTCATCAATAAATCGCCCGGAATGTCCCCAGGCTTACTGGAACGCATCGCTGTTCCCTGGAACACCGAATTCCCCGCGGAGTCCGGGCATCCAGATCTCATTCCCCTTGCTATTTAAAATTGGGTTTTATAGCCCTTTCAGCACAGGGTGAGGATAGGGGTAGTGGTGTCTGCTTACAAGGCCTGAGTCTGAGGGGCAACAATGCTCAGCAGTGTTCAGGCACTGGGTTTGATGCAGGGGGTGACCCGTGAGAGAGAGGGTGTAAGCAGCACTTAGTCACTAAATCACACTCCAGTGCAAATGTGGTGATGAACGAGGCAGTTGGATTGGAACAGGACACCTCAGGAGGTCCAGATTGAGCTCTAGGCACACCTTTCTGCAAGCCGGCATGTTTACATTTCAAGTTATTTATTGGATGTTTTTATCCAAAGCGACATACGTTTTTTTGGGGAAGGCTGGGTCAGACAACCCCTAGTGTAACTGACGATTAAGGATGTCGCTCAAGGGTCCAATGTGAGGAATGACTCTTCCAATCTTGGGACTTGAATTTACAACCTTCGGATCACAGGCATACTGTCCAAAGTCACCCCCATGAAAATTTTGAGAGGGCAGGTAAAAAGTAAAAAACGGCAACCTGTGCTTGGACTAAAAGTCCCGACGGGAAACGGCAGGCACTGAGAGAAGTTTCAGTGCTACGGATACATTTTAGAAGGTCCGCCTCTATCAAAGTAACGTGTCCTGATCAGTGTGGCCTCCAACTTGCTGTCTTTCCTTTATGTTGGACCATATTACTCACAGACACATACAAGCATTGCAGTTAAGTAAAAAAGTGCACTGAAAGATGTGTCTATAGCCTACAGGTGAGACCAAGTGTGGGGATCAGAGCAGAGGGTTAGCTCCAAGCTCAGGAGCAGTTGGGGTTTAGGATCTTGTTTGACGACCCAAAGGTGATGTAACTACCTTGCTAGCCTGGAGTCGTCCCCCCTCCCCCGACATACCAATCATCATGGGCCCCCTACCCTCCTTACATTATATAGTTTTATACAGTCAAAGGCCCCTGTAAGGTACTGCCCCCCGGGTCAGCTAGGGTATCCATGCCCCTACTGTACCCCTCTGCTAGCTGTAGGATTTAAACCCGCACACTACTGGGCACAGCTCTCTAACTAAGCTCTCAGCTACAGACCCAGGGGTGGAACTTAAGTGATTTTGCTACTAGCCAGATGGTCCAACATGCAACTAGTACTAGCCAGCACATTTGTATTCAGACTTTTAGTAGCCAGCATGCTAGTGTTCAGGTTCTGTGCTTATCCTTCATTTGAATGAGTGCATTTGGTTATCTGTTATATCACTGAAGTACATTGGCATTTACAAAAATAATAATCAAATTTTAATAAGGAGGTTGGCAGGATTACATCAAATCTCATTGTGCTTTGTCATATCATTATGATGATGTGTGTTTTCACTGCCTTCACCCCCCCTTACTTGAGCCTCTTCTAACTTGATTTTGGGGCAATAAATGCAAAAACTGCAGCCCATTCCATGTCTGGAACAGGGAAGCATTTCATCTTATTTGGGGATTGGACGGAGATTTCCTGCGTCGTATTAAAACAAAACCCCAGCCGGCTCTTGATCCCCATTAGAGGGACTATGCTCTGCTGCCAGCACGGCCACGAGAGCAAGCAGGGATTACCACACGTCTTTGCCAATTTGACGGTGTACGGGGAGAAAACAGCAAATGGCGAATCCCAAACGAGGAACAGGTTAGCGAGATGGCAGAGCTCATGCTCAGCATGCTGCCCCACTGTCCCCTGCATCTGCTGGGAGTTTCGGTGTGGGGAGGACGCCGTCAGTGCTGCAGAGCAGCCGCCCAGCCGCATTGTATGGGAATTACTATTCCCCATTTGAAGACTTAATATTTACACTGTAAATTCATTTCTTGTTTCTCATTCTTTCACTGGACCTTTACGTCCGCTGATTTCAGATCTTCTGTGTTGGAGTTTCCGAGTCAGTGTGGGATGGTGGCTCAGTGGGAATCCCTGGCGTTTTATATCTGTAGTGATAGGGGTTTGCGTGCTGCCTGTGCTTCCTGTGTTGCCTGTGCTCCCTGTACTGCCTATGCTCCCTGTACTGCCTATGCTCCCTGTGTAGTGAGGGTACCCTCCTGGTGCTCCGGGCCTGTCCCTGCCTGTGGTATTTGTTTAGAAGATGATGCTAAACAGAGACCAGTAGTTCGAATGCAGAGTAAAAGTTTCAACTAAGGCTGACGATTTTTCAATGGATTAATCAATCAACTGTCTTACCAATTGATTGATTGATTGATTAAACAAGCAAACAAATAAAGAAATAAATACATTTTATTTTAAAGGCACCTTTCAGAGCACACATGGACACCATACAAAATTATACAACGAATAACAATCATTAGTCTAAAAGATTAATTTTTCTACAAAAAAAATCTAATTTGCCATTTCATTTAAGTAAATTTTACCTTGACAACAACAAACTCTATGTCATTGGAGGGCTTTAGATAATGTACACCAGCTTTTTGGCACTACACAGATATTATTTAGCCCATGGATTGACATCCTCCAGATTCTTGTATACCGGCAAATCAATTTCTGGTTGATCAACCCCAATGAAAAGGCTTTTCGCATTTGGAAATGCTTCTTTGTCAAAGTTAACCCAATACACCATCAAATGGCTTTATTTTCTCTACCCCCTTATTAACAGTTTTAAATTTTGAAATGTTCTTTTACCCCAGCTGCCTCAGTCCCCTATGCTTTAATCTGCTTCCTATTGTTGCCATTACTTTTTTCCTCATTGCTTCTGAATGCAGTACGTGTAATTGGTTTGCCTTTCGTGGGGTCATCCTTCAGTTGCAGTTATCCAGTTTAGTAATTCATACTTTATGCTCTTCTGGTTTAAAGCTCACTCTGAAGCATCATTTCCTCCTTATTTTTTCATTGTTCTTCAAAGAGCAAAAACGTTTTTTCTAATATTGCTCCTTCGTCTTGTAGTCACTGAAGTCAAATCGTATTACACTAGTATAAGAGTATCATAAATCCTGGTTCTGAAATGTTTTCTTTCTCAGTAGATTTGATTGGCGATGTCAGCATGGGATCTTAAATTTCCAGTGATGCATTCCTGTTTACATGTTTCCCAGTTACATTTTTGTTGTATCTGCTAACAAAGTTAGGCTAATATGTAAGCAGAGAGGAAAGATCACTGTTGTGCCACGGCACTCTACGCCAGTAATCTAGAGATTGAGCTGCATGGACTGCAGTGTATTCAGCTTAGTTGGCAGAGATGTCAAAACCAGCAGGAGATGGATAGAATCAGCTTCATTTAAAGCTGCAAGGAAAATCTGTTTCCATTTCTTGTCCCAGAAAGACGAGGTAGTCGGGTATGCAATGCTTTTCCGCTGCACACCCATTTCGCAGAAAACAGGAAGCAAGCACTTTACACACAGTGATCACAGTCAACCATGATTTCTTGCAGCATGTCTTGTGCTCTTTATCTGGTCTATACTGATTGGAGGACTGTCTGGATTATATTATGCAATGAAGCAGCCATTCCAGAACTTTTCCCTTATTTGAAAGCATTTCCAAAGAAACAGAAAAAGACCATTTCACCTGCTGGAGTACCAAGGTTCAAACGCTTCGGATAATCCATTCCGTAATCCAACCACCTTTCTGTAACCTTTCATCCCGTGCAGTATCACATGGCACCTGCAGTCTGTCCCAGGTAGGGTAGCCCCTGAGCCTGCACAGGTGAGCCTGCATGGGTACACACAGACCAAAGTCATTTAGATGCACCAGTTCACCAAAGACACATGTTTGAACTGCATGGAAACTGTAGCACCTAGAAGAATCCTACATGATCATGGACAGAACATGCAATCTGAACCAGGCAATGCTGGTGCAGGAATGACATCACAGCTGCAGAGATTTAAGGTCATGAGTTATAACCACTGCTTTACTCGTACAAGGTATTTTTTTTTTTTATTAACTTGCTTGGTTATTGTATGCTCTTCTATCTACCCATCTTCCACTGCAATCTGGTCAGGGTTGCAGTGAAGCCTGTCCCAGACAACATGGGGTGCAATCCTGGGGTACAACCTGGGTGGGAAGTTTTATGTTCACAAATTGACTCATTTTAAGCCTGATACTATTGCATTACGCAAATGAATGAGAAAAATATGAAAAGTGATATAAGATCATGTACGGTTTAGCTCTTTGGTGATTTAGCCATAATCGATTTAGGCATCAAAGAAGGCAATAAAACAGGCAAAGCCACATGATCTAATACATTTTTGGGTCGAGGTTATAAACGTTTTGAAATTTAAGGAAGGATTGGGGAGACATGTAAAGCGCCGAACCTCCGCAGACACCACACAATGTTAAATAGAAGATTTATTCCTAATGATTCTGCTCAATGTTGGAGACTCAGTTTCTGAGAACAATGCCCACTCTGCAGCAGTTCACCTGGGAACACTTCTTCTAGATCATTCTCTGACTGAACTCTTTTAAATTCGATTACGTGTGATTCGCCTAACCTTACATCATGAATTAGCGACCACTTAAGCTGCTGGTCTTACTGTTTACCCATCACTGGTATCACTGGGACGGAGTGTTGTGCTTAGCAGTCGAGTTCATACGACTCACTAGTAGCAAGGAGCTGAGGACAGGATGGGGGCTGGACCCCGTAACTACTGGGTATTACCTCACAGGTATTTACTGACTGCATACTTGAAAGTTGATTTTTAGATGAACTTTTTTCCTCAGTCTCTTCAAGTCTCACTTTAATATGTCTTGAGTATGTTCTCTAGTCATGTGCCAGATGTTTTCATATACGCATGTCAGTGTGCAAAGTACACAGGATTAATGTAGGATTAATAAAATATCTGTCTGTCTGTCCGTCTGTCTGTTTGTCCGTCTGTCTGCCTGCCTGTCTAATCATGGGTGCTCTTCAACAAATGTGTACATGCATAGAAGACGCATGAATTTACCAAACTGATGATTACTGTCCAAAACTCACATTTAAAGGATGGGATCAAGAAATCCTAAATATGAACAGGACTGTCACTTCTGCTGTTCTGACTTTTCTGAATGGTACGAGATTAAAATAGTAGCATGAACCGGGCAGAACTGGATGAGGGATGCAAAAAAAAACCAAGTAGAATATGTAAACATTTAGTCTTTCTAAGAGCAATTGATATGTTTGGTTTATAATTGCAGAGAATGTCGAGAATATCGTGTTTTGCAGCATTTGAAGCTGCCATCACTTGTGCAATCAAGTGTTGTTTTAGCCTGCCAGGGTGTCACTTTGTTCCTCTCCACCTTGGCTTGGAAATGTCTTGCCAGTGGTTTTGCTTCCAATTCACTTCCGGCCCCACCGTGGCAGCAGGGAAGATCCGAGCCGCGTGAAAGGAAATAAAATCCGCTCGTCTTCTTTTTCACCATCTCCACACGGGATGGTATTTGCTGAAGGGTTTTCGATATTTGCGGTGAGCCAGTCGTCACTCCGCACGCTCACAGGATCCTGTCTTTCTTGGCTTCTTCTCTTCCAGTCCACTCTGGTTTTCCGTTGCTTAGGACACGATATGTCACATGGCGCATTAAAGACTTGGAGTGTGTTTTGCACGCAGGCGGATGCCTCTTTCTCAGACTAGGCCAGCTATTAATCCGACGGTAATCTGGCAGCAAGCAGCGGGTTGTGTGTTGGTCTCCAGTCCTGTCATATTAGAGCAGCACTGCTGACACAAATATGTAACGTTTCCAGACCAGCT
This sequence comes from Cyphomyrus plagiostoma, assembly GCA_019775915.2. Classification (NCBI taxonomy): domain Eukaryota; kingdom Metazoa; phylum Chordata; class Actinopteri; order Osteoglossiformes; family Mormyridae; genus Cyphomyrus; species Cyphomyrus plagiostoma. The sequence continues at coordinate 14,510,337 of JABFEA020000050.1, forward strand.
GAAATGAACTTAGCTGATCAGGTCGGTGTGGCCGAATGACTTGGTCAACAGCCTTCAATCTAGCAACCAGTAATCAGGCCAACAAATTTATATATTTATATGTTAATGATTACATCTTTACAGTATTTAAATTCTATTTACTATTTTCTCATTTGCACTATGACCAATGCATGACATTTCATACACTGAACTTGAGCTGCTTAAGAGGTCTGCTTATAATCCTTAAATGTTAAGTTATCATTGAAAAGGCCGTCATGGAATTCCCCACAGTATCCTGTAATTTAATCAACCAATCTATCTATCTATCTATCTATCTATCTATCTATCTATCTATCTATCTATCTATCTATCTATCTATCTATTTATCGATATTGCAGTTGGTAGCGGGCACCACATTTCTCGTTAGTGCACTCATGTTGCTCATGCTGCCAGCCTAATGCCTTTTACGGGGAATGTGGTTTTTGTCGTTTCATTTTTTGCCCACCAGGGAGCTGCCATGCTACCTCAGTGTTTATGTAAAGCTTGTTTCACTGTTTGCTTCAACAATCCAGCTCGTCGCCGTCTGTGCGTGGCCGTGTCTCCGGGACCAAGCGTCATGCTGTAAACACATTCACGTCGCCAGACAGATTGCGTGAGACATTTTAACAGCTTTGACCAGAATTTTTGGGGGATACATTCAATAAACAGATTCTGTGAAAAGTGAGACATGTCTGATTTCACTCAGGCAGACTATGTAGACGCTTTTGCAATGCTGGGTATCCTGGTAAAGTGCTGATCTGCTTTCTCCACAAAAGCATAGCTCTCAGGAGCAGTATAGGAAGCAGCTGGAGGGTATTTAACTCCCACAAATTGTGCCGTTTTTTTTTTTCTTTAATATAAAAAAAAACAGCAAACTTCCTTATTTGTTTTCTCATTGTGCAGCTTTCGGAAGAGTTTACTGTACGTGTTATCAGGCATGAGGGAATGATTGAAAGAAGATCACATATTCAAGTGTCTTTACTGAAGCCTTTGGATCCTACATTATCACATGGAGAAACAATCAAGATGGCAACCAAAAAAATGATTTGCACACCAGAAATGGAATAGAACAAGTTTTAGCACAGGAACTGGGCTTGCATCACGCTTGGACTGAGTGGCTCTGAGATCCTAGAGTCCAGTAAAAATAAAATAACCAAAGATTAGGAGGCCATATTCGGTGAACCACACAGGTCCTGCCTCACAGAAGTTCTTCAAGGTTGGCGCCATGGGACCTGGCTGCCTTGCCCGCTTCTGCGTAGACTTAGGGTCAGGTGTAGAAGCTCAGACAAAAGTGCCCTCTAACAACTAGTAATCACATTTGTCCTCAAGCTTCTTGCTTGTCTGCATGATGACAATGTGTCAAAAGTGTCCACTCCTCCTAAAAGTGGCATTTATAGCTTGACGCTTCTGACATACTCCTCTGACAAGGTTTATTTTGGTGACACCATTCATGATTCATGACTGGAATTTGCTATAGACTCACAGAGTTCATGATAATCATTAAATTGTTACAATTGCAGTTTACGGCCATTTTAAGTTTCTGAGCCTTGATGTATTCTGGATTTGTTTAGTCCACATTGTGCTTGCTTACAATTTTTGGATCAATACCAATTGGATTAGTACAGGGGTGGGCAATCTTATCCTCAAAAGCCCGGTGCGTATGCAGGTTTTTGGGGTAGCCGTTCGGTCGGCTGCTAAAACCCAGGTGTGAGGACTCTTCAGCCAATCAGTCCTCTAATTATTAATCTAATTAGGGAGTTGCAGCAAAAACCTACATACACCGCGACCCTTTCTGGATAAGATTGCCTACCCCTGGATTAGTAGATGAGTTTCATTACACGCCAAACAGTACATGCTGGTAAATGGTGGATGGAGCAGAACATCTCTCATCAGACTGATCTCTGGAACCAAATGACCAGTGTTGTGAAACATCAACCTACAGAGCTGGTGTCTCCTACTTTTTCCTAATAAAACCAGATAAACATCTTCCCCAGTCTGCTGGGACTGGTTTCCCTCATTGGATATTGCCCAATTTCATCATCTGTTGTTGTGTAGTCCGGATCTTTGGATGTTAATTCCTAAATGGATTAAAACTGTAGGACATTACATAAGCTGCTCATGAATGCCACAGATCACCTGACCTCCCTCATCTTTGTAACTCAAGTATATAAGAACTATTTTTTGTGCCATGTTTTTGTTATTGTTTTGTGGGGCAATGTAATGAATATGTTTAGGAACTAAATTAGGCATTGTAGGGATGGTTCACCCAACACAAAAACCTGTTATTTTCTTAACTAAGAAAAAGTATAAGTGTGACAAAAGTATAAGTGTGACACTTCACTTAATGGGGCACTAATAATCTGGTGTTATACGGTTACTTATGTATTAATTAACAACAAATTAAGTCTTAGTTACATATGTACATACATGCTACATTAATGAATGAATAATGCATTTTTTATCTTGAGCAATTACTATATTTAATTCTTTAAACCTTTGTGAATTACTGGAGTAACTACTGAAGGAACAAGTCATGAACCAATAAATACTGATCTTTATGTTGGTTCATCATTAATGAATCATGATGTATCTTGTATTTCCAAGAGCTATTATATTTGTTCATGATTTGTACTTCAGTAGTAACTGAGCAACTACTTAGTATTTGTGCCCCCTCAAGTAAAGCGTTAACCTTTAACGTTTCGCTGTTAGTTTGAGTCTGATCCTGAGGTTCAAGGTGTCACTACATCCATCAGAACGGGTCCCTCAGGAGTGGGACCCTCTGCCCCCTGACCGGCCGCTCGTCACAGTAAGGTGTACTGAGCCTCGTCAGCCTTCCGAAATCACCAGCCCCGCTCGGCACCTGAATGGCCTTATGTAAATATTTGGTGTGGGTAACATGAGGATGAAATTATCATTCCAGCCTGGGAATTAAAGCAAAGAGGCCCGGCTGTCCTGGGGATGGACAGGTTACACAAACAGCGAGGCGCGGAGCCGCGCGGCCCGGCCCAGTCCATCCGGGTGCAGGCAGCTTTGGTACCAGCAACCTGCACAGCCCATGGGGGGGGGGGGGGGGAGAGGCTGCCTCCTGGTTTTAAGCTGGGTCTCGCCTCCCGTGCCAGAATGAAAACACACGCCTAGGCTCCAGCCGTGGCCTCCTGGTACCAGGTTTTTGTAGCCCTTCTCCGGTTCAGTCTGACTGCTGCATCTGGATCTCCATATGCCCGGGAATGATTGCAGTCTTTTCAGTGTTTCTTTTTTTTGCGGTATTATCTTTCCTGAGTGTAATAGCCCAGGCCTCATATGTGGTTTACCAAGGACATGGTTCACTGTTTACACCTGATGGGGGCCCTCGTATTAGACTGCTGATGTGGAGCTGGGGAGAGCCAGTGCTCAGAGCTGTGCTGATTCCCAGCCGATAATCAGTCTCCACTTACACTGTGTATGACTGCAGTATTTTGCCTCTGCAGAAGCTATGTATTTGCCACCTTGTTCTTATTACAAAATCAATTCCTAGGCGCATTTCTGAGGTGCGACATTAAGCAAGCAGTTGCACAAAATTGTAAGTGCTAATCCAACACATGTTGCGACTCGAGAAAACAAACAGTACGTGAATGAAGCAGTATGAACACACTGCTGATGCATGTGCATCTTCTCATTATGCACTTTTTATTTGAACACTTGTCTTATTAGGCTCTTGGTCCAATGCTGCATGAGTGTGACATACATATGATGATTCAGCTTGAGTTTGGGAGATTAGCTCTACAGTTGGACATCACCATGAGCATGCTCTCCTCCTCGCTCCTCTCTCATGCTTCTCCTTCCGCCCCCCACTCCCTTCCCCAGAGGTTGCCCGTCCCTGGTTGCCTGAGGCTTCTGACCATGCTCCCTGTGTTCCTGCCGCTGTTCCTGCTGGGGGGGGTTCTGGGAGGCGGATACCACCCCCTGCCTCAGATGAAGTACGTTCAGCCCATGATGAAGGGCCCTGGGGGGCCTCCCTTCCGGGAGGGCAAGGGCCAGTTCTTAGGTAAGCTTTCTTTTTCTTTCTTTCTTTCTTTCTTTCTTTCTTTCTTTCTTTCTTTTTTCCTTCCTTCCTTTTCCAAAGTCTGAACTGCAGTGCCCCCCCACCTAGGATGGTAGACATTACATGATATTACATGTCTATTCAATGCAGTGGGGACAGAAGTCCATCCTCTCACATTATCCTGCAGAACCTCATATATTGCAAGAATGTACAGGCTACCTGTCCGTTTCAGTATTGACTGTATACATTCATTTATTCATATGAAACTGAAATCATCAGCTAAAAGCATTTATGCCTTGGTCACCACGTTGGATGAGAGCGAAATTCTCCTGACCAGTTTCTTCATGTTTTTAAAAGCAAAATATTGCGTGGGATAAAAATGCACTGTTTTGAATATTGGGTGGGATGTGTCCCAAGAAAGCTTATGTTTGGCATAAGAGGGGCCTTAATTCAAACAGAGGGACCGATTTTATGATTAGCCAATGATGTGGCTATGAACTGATGAGTGAACAGCAAGGGGGGACTCAGAGGACCAATCAGCTTTTAGCTGGGGGCAGTGCATCTGTGGACCTGCCCCTGTATAAATCTTTGCAGGTTCACACACTAAACATTTTCCAGAAAAATGAGCTTTGTGCTGGTGTGTGTAAGGCCAGGATGGCAGGGTCAAGCAAACGCTGCGATGGTGGAACACAAAACGTGTTCTGTTACAGACGAAACACAGGCAAAAGCCTCAGGTTGCTTTTACCAGAGCTCTAATTTATGTCATTCAGCTCACCTGTAATTTGAGCAGTTTGTTTGCATGTTTTATGGCAGCCGCTTCTGTTTATGAAGGTGTCATTTCGAAGCCCTGAGGGTAGGCTGACTGGATTTCCTCTGCAGCTCTTAGGTAATATGTTTGCTTCTAAAAATTGATAGTTAATATAAATTTGCCAGTTTTTGACTTGATATTGTCCTGCAGTCCTGTTAAATGTTTCTGGAATACAAGCAAACTCTGGTAAAGTATAACAAAAAAAAATATTAATTTGAGCTGGAACTAAATTCAGCCGATAAGAAAGATTGCTAATCATCCAAAATATGAATAATTTTATTATTTATTACAAGTATTTGTTGGGTTGTACTTTGAAAGGGTTGTTTTGAATCAGACAAATAAGATGTGTTTGATGCCAGAAACCACTGTTACAAGCTTTATGACTTCTTGTCATCCCTTTTTGTCAACGTGTAGAAATATTACTGAGAATGTACTTTACATACACTTGGTGCTTTTACCGCTGCAAGCAGTACCATAGGGCTCTTGGTGTGTTTCCTGCAGTAAACGGTAAATATCGGCCACATTGGTTAAACCCTTGAATCAGCCCCTAGCAGCAATGACGTACAGCTGCTATAATTATATATTCAGCCTACATAAGCTTATGATTGATTCCAGTAAAATGCCTCCCCACATCTGCCTGTCCTTCAGAATAAAGAAATTAGCACTGAACTACAATTCCAGTGCTTCATTAACTTTTCAAAAGTGCAAAAGTAAGATGACAGCACTCACTATTATACTTCACTCTTAATTCCTTCACTGTTTCAGCTTTACATGTTTTAGTTAGTCCATACATTTACAATTTGCCAAAAAATGTTTGGACCACAATTCATGCAACTGATGCTTACTTGCTTGACTTTCAGTGCTGGCCGGTTAGGTAGAGTACATTACACACCACTTATTGAGCACGTGGTTTTTCCTCCAAAGGGATACATTTGTGAGAAAGCAAGCTCCGTCCGTTCTTAGTGCAGGGGAGCAGAGGGTTAAGGGTCTCCCTCAAAGGGCCCAGTGGGGAATTCACTCTGCCAACCCTGGGGTTTCAACCTAACAACCTTCTGATCAGAGGCACAGAGCCGCATGCTGCCCCTGTATGGTGCGCGGCTCATCAAAATGTGATAGTGCGGCGAGGAAAGCGGCCGCCGTCGGAGTTGCCACGACAGGGCTGGAGGAAGCAGACAAAAACATTCCTGGGATTGTGGACTGGATACAATTCAGAGTGTTTCTGAGAATGAGAGCAGACTGGAAACAGGAGTAATCAGCGCATGCGTGTGCCCGTGAATACAGCCTCTCACTGCCCACTGCAGCTCTGCACCCAGAAAGGGGCCACGGGCCCTCACTCAGACTGCTCTCTGGTGCCGGGGGGGGGGGGGGCCCATGGCTCATTGATAAACCTTTGATTGCTGTCCGTTTGGAAAGCCTCACAAAGACATGCTCCTCCGAAGCATCTGGTAGCTGTTAGTAGTGTTTTTTTTGTTTTTTTTAAAGTAAGTTTAGTCAGGGGCATGTGAGATTGTGCTAATGTCAGACTTAACGGTCAGTAATGCTAATATCCCACCCAGTTTTGTCAGCACAAGCAGCCTCTGACCCATCTTTCGCTTCCTCCAAGCGAAGGTCCACCCTGGACAAAAAAAACAGAGCAATTTTGTTCGATGTTTCGTCCGATGTGTCACCCGTACTTGGGCCTCAGAGCGGCTGGAAAAAGAAACGCTTTTTTGCTCTCCTAACACGTTCCAGTTAAGTGGGCTGTGGTAAAAGTGGAAAAGAGGCATGGAAAACAGAGACTCGTCATCTCCTGGATCTTGCCTGAGGCAAAGAGACCACAGCCATGAGTGAAGTGGTCTCCCGACCCAAGCTGACGTTTAGCTCCTTTTGCTGCCACTGACTATCCATACATCAGGTATAGTAAGTAAGTAAGTGAGTAAGTAGGTACAGAAGTAAGTAGCTTATATATAGTACCTTTAGAGACACACACATATCTATGTAGAACAAATGTCACAAAGTGGTTCATAAGAAATAGAACAAGATATTCAAACATCAATAAAAGGCTGTACCAAAGGTTTTCAGACATCATTTAAAGGAGCCCTCTCTGCTGGCTGATCCAACATCCATGGGCAGACTGTTTCTCCTCCTTGGGGCAGCAACAGCAACTGCTCTGGTTTTAGAGCAGTTGTCAGCTCTGGTTTTTAACTTGGACTTGGGATAGCAGCAAAACCTGGATCGGAAAGCCTGAGTGTCCTGTTTGCTGAGGACAGTTGTGGGTATCTTATTGTAAAAAGGAAAATCTTAAAATCTATTTCATATTTTACTGAGAGACGCCAGAATGGGAGAGAGAGGTGCTCTGTAGCTGATGTAGCCGGTCAGACATCTGCTGACTCAAATTAAAACTGGAGTTGACCTTTTTAATACTGGAAGCAAAAGTTTCCAAACGCTTTTTTACATGGCCAGGAACCATTCTGAAACCATTTTCAGCATCAGCAAGCCCCTGCACCTTCTCTTATTGGAGGAAGATATTATTTTAACAAGGAAAAAAACAAAACCAAAAATGCTCTATCGCAAAGACAGACAAGCTGCTAAAAATATCGCCATAGTGTAGCCAGATCATATGGAGTGCAGGTAGCCCTTTTGAAATGTTACCATTCCAGAAGATGGGGAAATGTGCCGCGCATCAGATCCTTACCCCAGTGTCAAATTGTCTACCAAACGATTCCTGTACCTACCGCAGAACCTGAAACCAACATTTGTAAGAAAGATGGGAGTCCCTTCTATTTTCGAACGGTCATCCTGAACCTCTCTGTCGTTCTTGGGTGTGCTTTGCTCTCCTGGCTTTCCACCCCGAGTGTGATTGGGCCGCACATAAAAGCATCCACTACAAGAAGAATCCACTGATTCTCTCTTCGCAAAGTTTGAGCTTCTGGATTTTGCTAACACAATGGCGCCTAGTTTCAAGGTCTGCTGCTGCCAGGACATTTAAAATGTCATTATTTAGGTAATGTATTTA
>JABFEA020000050.1:14632240-14658150 GCA_019775915.2 Cyphomyrus plagiostoma
TCATTGTAGTATCTTAAAGCACTTATGTAAGTCGCTCTGGCTAAGGGCGTCTGCCAAATGCTGTAAATGTAAATGTACATTTATTTTCTTACTGTTTTGATTACTGTTTTACAGTATATGTAGTACAGTATTTGCTTTATACTTGTTTTATACAGTTCATTTTGTGTTTAAATGCTAAAAAAATACATATTTAGCTGGAAACCAATTAATTGGTTTTCCATGATTCCTTATAGGGAAAATTTGATCCAGAGTTCTGAACAGATTAAGTTCAAATTCTGAGGTACCATTGTAATTGTAATATTCAATAAAATTCAGTGTTATTGAAATTTTACCAAAAAAGCACACAAAACTATTTTTCAGTTAAGATTTACAATGAAAAGATGTATATTATGACATGGCTCAAGGACTTGCAATTGGTATTCCGGTTAGAACGTGATATTCTAGGGGAATTTCCGTGTGAATCTTCCAAGTTGAGATGCAGTGCCCACAATGAATGTATTCTGTTATTTTTATTCTGCATGTGCTACGTGAATTTGCTTTCTTGTTATGGCGGACAGGAACCTGGGAGGAGAAATATGTACTCTGCTCATTATGAGTCAGGGAAAGAGAATGGAGTGTGTACAGCCCACATATCGTTACTTGAATTTGACTCAGTGATCTCATTTTTTTAATTTCATTCATGTGAAATGTAGATTTTTTTTTTTTAAAAAAAACAACTTGCTTTCATCTGTCTCTGCTCTCTCACCTGTGTCCAAAAACCATATTATTTACAAAGTATTTCTTCTCCCTGTGGTAACATTATCCCGTGAGAGTAAACACTTTTGTATTGCTGGGGTCGCATAAAGCAAAGTGTGTAATGCCACAATGTCTGTTATTAAATATAACAGAACTGTGCAGTGGACTGTGCAGGATTCCACTGCAAACCTGCTACCACCAAAATTTGCAGTGGATACGTTGTGTCCTCATGGCGATTGGGGGGGGGATTTATGTTATTTGGGTTTTTGTTTTTTCTTTTTGTGGGTGTTGTGTTTTTGTTTTACCCAGGTAGTGTTGTGGACAGCTATGCAGGACCTTGCAGCATGCTCCTGGTCATGATTGTTTGGGGCATGGTGATGGATAGGTGAAGGGAAAGGCCTTGGAGTATTTAAGATGGCCGCCAGTGTTTAGTGTGTTGGTGTGGGTGGGAAAACTGATGACAGAGACTCTGTTTTTAATGCACCACTGGTTGGCCGTTTTGCTCTGGATGGTGAGTACACTGGACTGAAAGGCGAGTGGACCTGAAGCCAAGGAGGATTAGATCCGAATGCTCTGCGCTCATTCATCAGTGTGGGCAGAAGTGAGAGGCTGAAGTAGTGGCCAGCAAGAAGGACTACGCTGGAGAGGAATGTTCAGCGCCCCCAAGTCCGCTCAAAGGGAAGTGGCCAAGCTTGATTGAGTGTGTGTGGCATAGCTGGTCAGGCTGAGTTGCAGGGCTAGGGGAAATCTGAGCCACCTTCTGCCCCCTGACAGCATCGAGGCCTACGAGGACGTGCTGGAGCCAGAAGAGGTGGAGTGGAGCAGAGAAACGGAGCTAACGGCGTCGTGGGGGCATCTGGAAAGTTTAGCCATGTTGTTGAGCAGGACAACACCACACAGTGCAATTTGGGTCTGGATCGATTGAGCGACAGAGGGGAGGCACTGGGAGTAGCCAGGACTGTGCGGACACTGCCTGGGGAGGGACATTGGATGAATATTTTTGGCTTATTTTTATGTATTATTTTTGGGGACTATGCAGGTTAGCTGTGGCCCAGAACTAATTTTCCTTTCTTTTTATTTAAAAATATCTATTGTTTGTGGGGCACAGGTTCATCTGATTACTGGCCTCTAAGGGGAATTACCTTTCCATGGGTGCCCTAGTGTGTAGTAGGTTTGCAGTGTCTACTGGTTGTTGTGGAGGACTTGTCGTAGTGAAGTGTACCTGTGTGCCGGTTGAAATTCAGATGCATGTGCTTGCTTTTTCATGCCTGGTGCGTGGGAAGTTGTCTCCGGGGGGGGGGGGGTTGGTGGAGTTGTGCATTGTTTAGTAAAGTTGTGGTTGGTCTCTTCTTCTATGTCGTGTCAACTGAGGTCCTAAAGGGTGTGGTACAAGTGGGTTAAGGAAAATCAAAAATAATAAAAGGTTGAGTTGCGGAGGAGCCTTTCACCCTAGGCCACCACAGACTTCTACTATAACATGACTGTAGTTGGTAGGCATGTCCTTTCTTGGTATTTAAGACATTACATAAACAGAAACTGTAGAATTCTGTCATGAAGCAGTCATGGGATAAAATACTCTGTCCCTTATTGTGATTATGACTGTTTTTCTGGGCTCAGCTGCCACTTCTGACTGACCTCTGGTGCTTTACTCTGTACTTTATCGAACTGCAAATACTGATGGTGCCCTTGATTTCACCGTTTCTTGTCATGTCCCCCTCTTTCCCCTGTCACTGCCCCCTCACTGATCCTCGCTTTCTCACCCATCCTCGCTGCTCTATATCATGGTTTTTTTTTTTAATTTATTAAAAATGTGCTCTGTTTGGGATCAAAGAAATACAGCAATACTTAGAACTTCGCTATTTTGTGCTGGATTAGTTATTTATAATAAGACAAACAGTTGTATGTGAAGCACCTAAGACTTCTTAATGAAATTTAGATTATTACAAAAAAAAACTTTTAGGGAGCAGCTGAAGCAGCTGTCAGTGCTGTGAGCAAACTTGAAAAGTTCAGCCTTTTAAAACCCCTTGAGGTCCAATTTCGAAACCTTCTCCTGAACTGCAGTGTTCTGGGAATGGCATTTGCTGCCATGAGAAAATAACATGAAAATATATGAAATTATCTTCTAGTAATGTTTGCATGATGATTATAATGTCTTTGGATGCAGTTTTACTAACATACTTCGGTATCACGCCTGTCATATGCCATAAAAGTCACATTGTTCCTAGGTGCTCTCCGTACCCTCCCAGACAGCATTGAATTGTTAGCAAGAAACACATATTGGATTTCTTTAATATGGCATAAATATTTCAGACAAACAGTAATAGCTTCATTCGCTCTTGCTGTCAGGTCCTGTTTAGGTGGCAGAAATTTGGCTGTTTAAATGGATCCCAAAGGTATATCATGGCACCCAAGCAGAAATGTCCACAAATTTGCAAAATGGATTCGTCCTGAGGAATTAGTTTCCCCAGATGAGGTCTAGCAGGAAGCAGAATCCCAATATTGGCTACTCGTAGCCCTATGGCAGGTTCTGTCTGTTCGCCCAGCTAGGTGTCTATTCCAGGTGATGCCCCCGTATCAGTGAACTAATTACAATGACAGAGACAAATTAATTGAGCATCTCAAAATTGTAACCGAGCAAGGATGTTCCCGGGGGTAATTGTATGCCATATACTCAGCGCATTTACTGTCGCTCTGTCACGGTCTTTGGTTTGACGTGTCCATAAGTCTCTGCGTTGTTACTGACAAGCTACTGTCCCCTGAAGCGGGAGGTCACATGGCTGGAAAATCAAAAACATCTGGCTGTGCTGAAGGCAACCAGATACACATCTGCTCTTTTAAAACCATAAATGTGTCAGATTCAGTTTTTCTCCATTTGCTTTTTATCTGAGAAAAGACATATATAGTGCTTCATGGGTAATTAAACCTTAATTCATAACTTGCCAGTGGCAATCGGCAATTATACACTGAACCCACCTTTATTATAGTTTCATTCCGGTCAGAAGGATCTGTCTCCCATCTTACTAGCTAACGACAGCGTAAGCGCTCACCATGTTGGAACAATTTGGACTCAGGCATTTTCTTTCTTTACATTCTTTACTATTATTCTTATAGTAAAGAATGATAATGGAGAGGAAAACCCAAGCAAGTTCTTAATGAAATCAGAATGATGATGATGATGAAGGTTACACCAGCAATCTGTAATTGACACTTAGATACTATTGGTTTGAATCCCAGTTTTGCCAGAGTGATTTCATTGTTGAGTCCTTGAGCAAGGCCCCAGCAAGGACTGCCTGACAAAAAAAATGTCTTGCTTTGAAAAAATTAAATTTAAGACATTGATCTTTAGCTGTATCTCAGGTTTTAAGATCAACGTGTGTTATGGGTGATATTATCAGATATTTCTGAATATGGACGTAAAGCCTCATGCCAGTGAATTTGTCGATACCTTTGCAGGAGCTGTAAACCACAACAAACAGCTGACAGCATTGTTTTTTTTCCTGATTGATGTGTTTTCTGAACAAACTAAAAAGAATATTGGCAAAGTATCTACCCAGAGTACAGAAAGTGAATTATTTGCATTGTCTGCTTGTGAATAGCTACCTTAATTTGCTCGCTTTGTATTGTTAAATGTGACAGTAACATTTGATTGATTACCTGTTGTATAGGTGATCATGTTTTTCAGAATGGACTAGCCTTTAACTTTTGACAGCCCATAAATAAAAGGCGTCATACGTCTATAATTAATTCCTCTTCGGATGTTGCTGCAATCTGTCTTTTTGATTGATTTCACAAAATGGGATTAAACATTAAATTCTTTTGAATTAAGACAAGCAATAACCCCATAAATGAGAAGAGGACTTCCTTTGTCTTCAAGTTGTCTTTTTTCAAAATATATATAACAAGTTATATAACAACAGCACATTTATAGCTGACATTAACAACTCTGCTGTTTTATTCTCTCCCGGGCAAATAAAAAGGCCTTGGGGGCCATATAGATGTGAAGTTTGTCTCAAGTGATGATAAATGTTAGACAACAGTGATCTTGCAGCGTTTTCATTGCCTTTAACCAGGGAAGCGCAATTGCTGCAGACTGCTTTAACCATTTAACCATCACTCCAACTATTAGAATTGCTAGTTTTGTATGCATCTTTTCATTTTTGTGCCAATTTCTGGGTGCAAGCACAGAATCACTCATGAGTGTGTCTAGTGACCTTAACCTTATGTGTAGGTGTTATGACTCTCAACAGAATCGGGAGTTAATAAAAAATAAATAGAGCACCAGCATGTAAGCTTCTTAGAGTGTCAAGAAGAAGAAGCAGGCACATTCCTGTACTATTTGCCCAGGCTTCAGTCTCAATCTCTGCAATGTTATTTTGCGTCCTGGATCTCCTCAAATGTGCCATGCCATTCTCCCATTGGGCAGACACTACTGACAGGGGAGGGGCTTGGAAGTAATCCTTAAGAGTAGCAGGCCTGTGGACCAACTGGAATACACCACCTGCAGGAGAGAAGCTGGAGTGGGGAACAGGGCAAGGAGGAAGGCGAGAGAGATAACAATGCACAATACTAACAATAGGTGTGGCTTATATTTATACTCTCTAAATTGTATTTGTCTTGGCCATGATCTCGTAGGTTACGTCCCCTTGTGGTGAAGTACCAGTTGCATTGTTCAGACTGAAAGCATGTGAAGAAGTGCCTCAACATCACAGCCCTCTTGACCTTCCTGTCTCTCCTAGGTTAGCAGGGACGCTGTGTAAAGGCAGAGGCTCTACCCTCCTCTGTCCTGCATCAGCGTAAACTGACCTTCATCAGTAAATAACAGAATATTTCATTATGAAGCACAATCAATTGCTTAATCTGGAATCATCGCACCAGAAATCCCCCAGTGAGCAGAAATACAGTAAGCATTGATAGGCTGCTTTTTAACCAGATGAATTGTAGATTCCCAAGGAGCAAAGATTTTGCAGAATAAATACAATGTATTTATGACTGGTTTGTGAAGGTTACTTAGTGCTGTTTCTTATATGATACCCATGCCTGACAGTGTTTATCAGCTCAGAACTTCTGTAACTTTCCTGCTTCCACACGTGATGGTGACCCTTAATGTAAGGTAGATGTGAAAACAGGTGGCAGTGAATAATACCGTGTTTTGTTTTATCGTGGATTCCAATATAATTTTGCCAAAACAGCTGTGAAAAGTGTCGTTTGAAAATGTATTTTACTTCAGGGACAGGAAATATGGCCTTGGAAGTCCGTTTGCTGAAATGTTGTTCTGAGACTGTAATCACCTTTCCGAAGTGTGAAGCATAAGCGCAGTGTTAGCTGTCCTTTTCTCCTGCTGCTCGTAGGAGACCTGAGTAGGAGCTGATTGTTTGTCATGGACTAGATTCTCTGTGATCCAAATTTATGAAGCCAGCGGAGCGCTGAGGACGTGGCCATATTGTTTTCTTATGATCCAGTAGCTAAAAAGGCTGGAAAATCTGCTCTTTCCTTTTACGCCGTAAATATTAAACCCCACAATAGACAGACACTACAGTGACCTTCTGGTTGCTTTGCCAGTTAAAATCTCCTCGATTGCATGTTCACTGACAGTAGGAGCTCAATAATCCAGGCCAGTTGCCTTAGGTCTTGTCCGCCAGGACAGCTCAGGTCGCTGGCTTTTCCTCTCCATCGCACAACAATTGTAGTCTTGTCCCCACACTAGATTGGATGTGTCCCTGTACTTTACTCAGTCTGCTGCCACGCTCTGTGGCCTATAAACCTATTTCACTAAATGAAAAGCCATCCATCCATTTTCTATAACTGCTTGTGCTATTCAGGGTCAGGGGTGGTCTGGAGCCTATGGGCACTAGGCAGGAAATAACCCAGGATGGGGCGACAACTCTGTGAGGACTCTCCATTCATTTCTATGGGAAAAACCCTAATCCTAACAATGATGACCTTATCCCCTACCCAGCCCTAACATTAAGCATGAGTAACCAAACAAAATACAAGTGTTTTAACATTGTTAGTTTTTTGAGCACTGCAAGTTAACCCAGAGAGTCACACACCACCCCTGCCTTAGTGATTAGCAGTGTAACCTAACCCAGAGAGTCGCACACCACCCCTGACTCAGTGCCTTAGTGTTTAGCAGTGTAACCTAACCCAGAGAGTCACACACCACCCCTGACTCAGCACCTTAGTGGTTAACAGTGTAACCTAACCCAGAGTGTCACACACCACCTCTAACTCAGCACCTTAGTGATTAGCAGTGTAACCTAACCCAGAGAGTCACACACCACCCCTGACTCAGCACCTTAGTGGTTAGCAGTGTAACCTAATACTTTGAGCGAAAACCATCTTCCTCCCAGAATGCAGAACATGCAGTTAGATAATCTGGTGACTCTCAGTTGCCTATACTGTATGTTGGACTAGCATCCTATCCGGAGTTCCCCTGCTTTGTACCCTGCACTTCCTGGGTGGGTTGCAGGTTTACTGTAACCCTTTACTGAATTAGCAGTGAAGGAAGATGAATGGCTGTGCAGAACTACTACTAATCCCAATAAAGCTTCCTTATTGTAATTATCAGCACAGTGATTAATTTGAAGCAAGTGAGATAATGTTTTATGCTAGATAGGTCATACCTCGATCACCTATTAGCAAGCTATCTAAACCAAACCCAGCTCTCCTTTAGCATCATTCTAACAATTTGTTGCAGAAATTGAAGACAAAAATCCTCCATCATTGGTAAAACAAAAGAGTGCCATCTGCAACTAGCCAACAGAAGGTATACCTAGCAATGGCGAACAGAGAGAGTAGAAGGGAAAGGTTTATTGGACTGCCATTGACAAAATGCAATAATTCTGCACACCAAACCATAATTCTGTGACAGGGGTGCAGGTGGAATGGTCTGCATTTTGTGCATATAGGGGCATTCATGCTTAATCTTTAAGAAACCATAGATATGTCATGATCGTGGGGTTTTACTTGACATATGGTAAGGTGGACAGGACAGAGACATCATAGCACTACAATGACCGGACTGGGGAAACAAACTGAAACGTGGATGAAATACACTGAACTAATGACGGTAACAGGAAACAGCTGCTAAACACGGGGAATCCACACGGGCTTAATGAGGGGGCGTGGCACACGAGAGGAGCGGACGAGCGGATCATGACAAGAAAAAGGTGTTCAAGAAAGTTCATTCTTATGCCAGAGTTGTTCTGAGTTCTTCATCCACTCAAATCGTGTTTAGTCACAGCAGCAGAATCATAACTGGAAGTACTTTCTCTTTATAAAGCGTAATGCTGGCCCACACACTTCGGCTTTAGCTAAGTATGGCTTGATTGGCAGTCTTGTATGATTTCACCTCAGCTGCAGATTGAATGCCTCATTACCACATGCTATTTTAAGTGCGCCATCTTCTTGTACTTGAAAATGAGACTTGGACTCGGTGAACCACTTGTTGTTTGAAAGATTTTTTTTCTTCATTTTTTGCTAGTCCTTTTTTTAATGTGGAAATTGATTAGCAACTATAGGCACAAACTACTGTCCATATAGCTGCATTCAGAAAGTAATTATTAAATAAACCTGGAAACAAAATGTACATAACTGAATTTAAATTTAAATATAAAATATTTACAAAATTCCCCCGAGGTTAAGGAGTTGTAATGTGGGTAAATATACATTGAACATAAAATTAGTTTAACATAAAATAAAAAAAAAATAAGAGATAGATAGATAGATAGATTGATAACATTGTTGTCTACTACTCTGTCTTTTCCTGGGAGACGTAATTGTCTTGTTCATTCCACGATGGAACTCATTTGCAGTGTTTGTAGAAGAAAATAGTCAAATTAATAATTTATGGAATTAAGCAATTAAAGATTAAACATGCAAAATTAAATAAAAATGTCATTGCCTAGTTAAATAAAATATTTACTCAAATGTTGTCTATATTTATGTCATATAAATTACATTTTTTTTATTCGGGTGGCTACATATTCTGTTTGGCCTCACTGCTGAATGCTGTATCACTCTTCTTTCCATCTCTGTTGTGTTTCGTGTGGGCTTTGGAAATCAGCTTGATGAGCAATATATTTTGCGTTTCGCAAATACTTAACGACAGGCTTTGTGACTTAATGCTAGATGCACGAATGCAAATAGCCTCATATACAACTCTTGGAATTATGGAAGATGCCTGTGAAACTTGGCGACAGTAGCTGTGGGGCACCGTAGCCATCTCCATGAAAAGCAATGCCATGTAGCATCCATGTTGAAGCCTGGCAAGGACTGTCACCAGATCGTCAGGGCAGGGTTAATTTTTAGGATTAGTCTGAGAAAAATGAAATAAGTATGCAAGTGTCACTTCTCTTATTTTCTCTGAGCAGCTCCTGAGCACTTGGCTAAATCCAGCCATGCTTTTCCTCACAATCATGCGCAAGACCAGAGGATAATGACAATTGATTAGACGAAGATGTGAATTTTCCATCAGGAATAGCAGCCATAGATATCCAACCGCATCTACCTTACTCTTCGCTGTATGCACACCAAAGATGTTTCTTTTTTTTCTTTTTTGCTGAATGTCATATTCATATTCAGGAGAAGATCTCAAATTATATCTCTGCATTACCCAGGGTGCACTGAGACTGAATAGATGGCACAAATAAAGAAAATATGGGCCTTTTTTTGAGCTGTCTCCTGTGCTGCACCAGGAAAGTAAAAAACCTTTTTTTTTTTACACTGGGGTCATGAGAAATCATGTTTTATTTAGCAGTAGCTGCCAATGACTCAGATAATAGAAGGTCTTTCAGCATCTTGTGAAAAGGTTTCCTGTATTCTCTGTTCTCAGACAAAGCACTGAAACCAAAAATTTACTTCTCTTTCTAAGGAACCAAATAACAAAAAAATAAAGTTAAATGACTATGCTATGGAGCGTGTTCCTCACACGAGCTTGCTGGCCTGTCTCTGTCAGGGTGGGTCACCCCTTTATTTCTGAGTGAGGAGGCGATCCGTGTAACCCTGCCAGTGGGAGAAGCCACAGATGGAGAGGAGCGTCCCAGCACACTGCCACACTCAGGCTGAAGCTCTGCTCATTGTTTAATTGAAGATTTGTTTAGTGTACTATACCAGCAGGCATTGCAAAGGAGGAGGGGGGGGAGACATCCCCCCAGTATCGACAGCCCCCCCACCCCACTTCCCAATAAGTAAACAAATGAATGAAATTAAGTTCAGTGGTACCTCAGTTCTCAAACTCACTAGAACTCAAATTTTTTAAAAGTCCAACCAACCAAAAAACAATTACCTAGAGCTCGATCTGAATCTCAGAATTCAAACCGTGTACGCTGACCTAAAATAACTAGTACACACGGGGAAATGAGTCACGCGACACGTCTCTCAGTGAAAACGAAGGGTAAAGCTTTAGTCTCAGCCTGGTATTAGCTGTGTTAGTACCGTGCATGTTCACACTAACTGAATACATATATTTAGACAGTAAATATACATTTAGACAATGATAGACAGTAACAGTAATTATTATTATATAATAAAATACATTTTAAAATAAAATTACTTATTCATTATTTTAATATTAATAATAAACCATTAATACAATTAATTATAATAATATTGTTGTGCCGCGCAGGGATGGAACGGAGACAAAGGCGCAGACGTCAGGGTATCGGGGAATATGGGGTTTAATTACAGGTAAGGCAGGCAAAACACAGACGAAAATACAATGACCGGGCTGGGGAAACAAACTGAAACGCGGACGAAATACAGAGAGCTAATGTAAACTAGAAACAGCTGATCACATGGGGATTCCACACGGGGTTAATGAGGGGGCGTGGCACATGGAAGGAGCGGACGATCAAGGCAGGACACATTGTTTGGATACATTTATTTTCTTGCTTTATAAATTACTGTTTTGATAAATGTGCTTAGATTTCTTTAGTACAGTATATGCTCCTCTTGTTTTATCCAGTTCATTTTGTGTTTAAATACTAAAAAAACATATTTAGTTGTAATTTTTTGGGGCCGTGAACCAATTAATTGGTTTTACATTATTTCTTATGGGGAAATTTTGAACTATTTAGGATTTGATCTGGAGTTATGAACAGATTAAATTCGAGTTCTGAGGTACCACTGTATATCTTGTTATATAATATCCTTAATTAATGCAAATAATAAAATGTTCTAACAATGACAGAAAATATCAGAGAATTTCTGGTTTGCTGAAGAATAGGGGGAAATAAGTGATATTTTTGGGTTTTGTGATCAACTGTTCATAACGTCACCTTCTGTTATTTAACACATGTCTGTCATGATCAGGAGTGTCAGAGGGGCATTGATACCCTGGCAGATTGAGGGGGCCCAGCACGTGACAGGCGCCCTTGAATATGTAATATATTATATAAAATTTGGTGGGGGGGTCAGAACTTCCAGGTATGCCTCTGGTCGTGATACATGAAACATGAAACACAACAAACATTTTTTTTTTTATTATTATTAAGTTATATCTACTGTAGTTGTGGAATTGCACCTGGAACAGTATCTTATTTCAGAGTCTTATTTCATTGAAGAGTCTTATTTTAAAAGATGAAGTCTTGAAATATTTTGAAATCTTTCTTAGATCACATTCTTTCACGATATGACTGTTACTTATAAAGTGATATTGCAGTACATGTATAAACTCCCAACCAAGGAAAGTTTGGTCCCCTACCTGTATCAAACTTCTTCCAACACCACTGCCACTGTGCTCATGTCAGAGAGGTAATGTTCAAAGACACTAACAATATCTTTTGTTACGTTAGGAAGTTAAGCGTAAAAATAAGGAAACACACACACATACCGGTATATATATGTAATGTTTTTGTCTGTTGGATGCAAACATGAATAATAGCAGTGAATGTGTATTTAAAGAAACGTAGTATGCTGAAAACACTGGACCAGTATTTATTTTAATGAAAATCATACCATAGATTGCTAGACCTCCTTCCCTCCCGGGGAGTGCTTTTTATACCCCTGTGTAATTTATATATTATGCAGATAAAGGTTCTTCCAAAAGCTGGAAATATATTTTACCTGTAGTCACCTGATGCATCTTATTTCAATTTAATAACCAGCTTTAGTCGAGATGAATGGGTTTTGCTCTGTGATAACATCATTTAAGCAGGAGCCGAACTGGGTTAAATATTATCTGTTTTAATTTTAGGCTTTATTTTGTTTGTCAATTCAATATGGATGCCTGAAATCACATAATATCAACTTAAATTACACAGTGACCTCAAAACCTCTCCTGAGATGGACAAAACTGGTTCCTTTGTCTCATTGTGCTGGTATCACTGTTATTTCTAATCAGGTTCTGTACCTGCGTCACTAGGTAATGACCATAACATCACTTCCTTTGGTTCTTTTCTACAGTTTTATCCCTGTGTTTGTATTGGATTACAAGAGCAACAACTTCATCCAGCTTTAGTAAACGATATTAGTAAGGATACATGGAAACTATCAATCGACATGGATGATTTCTTCAGTGATTGTCTATCGACTAGAGCTATTGCTAAACAAAGTACACTCGGTGCACATCTTTAGTGAAAATGGACTTCAGTATTTTATTTCCCACTGCTAGTTGTGATTTTGTGAGAATTTCCTTCCATTGTCAAGCGTGGACATGCGCATTCTGGTGTTTCCAGCAAAGCCTACGGCTGGGACCTGTCCTGGCGATACAGAAACTGACAAGCAGTCCTGCGAGGAGAGAGACTGAGACTATAAAAGCCCCTCCACTCAGCTCTTCTCTCTAATGCACATTGCTGTTCGGCTACATGAACATCAATGGGCTCTGTGACAGTAATGAGCACTGTGTGACACGCAGCGATGGTCTGACCCGGATGAAAGGGCAGGGGAGCCCCTCAGCATGACTTTTAGCTAAGTAACTCCATTCCAATAATACGGAACAGCACAATGGAGAAGAGAAGCAGCCTCTGCACTGAATTACCACTGACTCAGGGCTATCCTGATATCTGGTCATCTAACCAGACCTCACGCACCATTTGAGACCCATACTTTTTATTTGTTTCTGGACAGTCCTTAGAGTGCTTTTTAAAATGTAAAATATGCCGCAGTAATATTTTTAATGTTTGGGTAGAAATAGCAAGCATTTTAATATGCATACGTGTGGGCAACGGGTCTTGCGTTGTCGAACGAAATGTGGGCGAGGCTATGTGCCAGAGAGCAAAGTTCTTCTGTTAAAAATGGCCCCGGACTATAAATCTGTGCATATGGTATTGATTCATGCCGCATACTGCAAGCACAAGCTGCACATGTCTTTCTGAATTTTGCTCAGCAGCATCTATTTGGTTAAAAAGATTTAGGCCTGATTAATAATTCATGTTGCTAGAGGTTTCCATTGCCATTTTTAATGTGGAAAAAAAGGCTCTTATTCTTATATCCAAAATATGCAGAAAGTGTTACATGTACTATTTGTTGTCAATGAAGATTAAATGCATTAATATAACAATGAGCATTTTGGCACTAGCTGTCTGTCGGCCAGATTCCATCTCCATTGTTTGTGAATGCAAATGTAATTTCAAAATAATGGTGTCAAACCTGTAATTTTACACTTGCCACCCTCACAGCTGGGGTTAGTAGAAGCGTCTTTCTTCCATGAGAGGTGTGCCACAGGGGGACTGAAACTGAGCTCAAAACAGATCTGCTACCAAGACATGAGCTTCAACTACACATATTGCTACTCGGTAAAGATTTCAGTCCTGTGTCGTGGGTAGTTCCACAACTTTTCTTGTTGCCACCCCCCAAACCAAACCCAGTTGCCACGTGATTCACCAAGATCTCAGACACAATTCAAACACTGGTTATGGGTCTATAAATCTCTTCCATTGTTCTTAAATTTCCTACCACTTATTTTGGGTAGTTCCACATGAAGTGCACATTCAAAACTGTCGGGCACGTTCTGGACTCTTCAGCGAGTCAACACAGGGAGCGTGTCGGCCTGCAGACTCTCGACCTCATTCTGTCACACAGCCTTCGAGTTCTATCCACAAGTCCAGATCAGAAATCCTTTTCCGGGCTACAGTATTGACAGTTTTCTCAGAAAGATTGGCATTACTGAACAAATAACTATTTAGGTCTCTATTGGTCTGTAAGTGCAGGTGAGTGAAAAACAAGATCAGCAACTAACAGATGCAAATAGGAATTGTACAAAAAAAAATGATAATATCCAGAATTACAATAATTATGCTTATTACTACTGTTTTGTTAAAGTGGCAATGAAGAATCGGACAGCTCAGCAGCCATTCAACTTTTAAAAAAGGAGATACTGTGGTTAAAAAAGGTAAGAGACGTTGGTGGTGTGGCTATACTTTTTGCAGATTAAAGTCCATCACACACACTGGCTTGGTAAATCAGTGTTGAATATGATCAATTGTAGCGTAAACATTTTCACAAACACATTTCATTATTCAATGGAAATTCTAAGGTAGCAGGCAGACCACTTGACTTTAATAATGAGTGTATTTAGCAGCTAGAGGGACACAAAATATTTAAAAGCCTCCATCATCCAGAATAGTGCCTGTGCCTTTCTATTCAGGTGATTGTGCAAAACGCTAGTGCTGCTATGGTATGGAATTGCACTTTTCAGTGTAAAATCACCTTTTTATTTTGTGATAATTTGAACAACTACCATATATAATTACATAGTAATATTAAAGTAAAACAATTGTTACAAATGGAGTTTTTATAAATTATAAAGGTAGTTTTATTAAAATAATAAAAAGCAATGCATCGATTTCCAATATTGATCTTGACTATTTTCAGCATTGAAGTCATTGACTGTGTCGATTAATCACCACAGCCGTAATCTGTTTGTGCTTTAGCAGCTTAGATGGCGATTAAAAAGGTTTGAAAGTCGTGACACCCTTTAAGCCATGGTCACAATGCTGAAAATGTGTTTTATTTATTTTGTTTGCTGATGGGATTATCATAATTATTTCTTCCTAAAAAGATTTTATTAGGTAGCTGACATGCCGAGGTGATTATCTAGCGGTGAGAATTCGCTTTCTGTATATGTACCTTCTGGACAGTAGGGGGCAGCGGTGGGATCATGGAAAACCTGTAAGTTATAATATGTGCCGATAGCGGTTTCCTCTCATTATTAGTGTGGTTTCCAAACGGTGAAGCTACGTTTGTTTGACCATCTATTCCATGTGTTTTCAGATCAGCAATGTGCAAAGCATTACATCTATAACTAAGTAACTAAACAACCGTAGCTAATATGGTGTGTCAATGTGAGAGGTTTATTTGAGTGGGTTTTGAACAAAGTGTGAGTCCGGTGAGTTTAGGTTAATGCTGTATATTGTGTTTTTGGTTTTATTTGCCCCTGTCAAAACATTCATGTTATTATTTGACAGAAACAGTTGACGTGAGCGTTCTCTGTCCCATAACAAAATAATATACTAAGAAAATGGTGGTAAAAAGGGTAAAAACACCAAACAATATGACTAAACGTTGGTAAGATTAATTTTACTATATATATTGTAATTTCTGCGTATAAATCAAAAGGCAGACTTAGGGACAATCAGTTGACGACGACCTGTATTATTTTTCTCTTTTTACAAAGACGGGTATTTTCAAATACCAGGTGCTTCTGACTGGTGTTTTTTTTTTCCTTGAGTACTCTGGGGATGGATGTTAAAGTGTTGAAAAATACTTCATGGCAAACATTATTTTAGACACTTCTATTAAAATGCATAGGAGCAATTTGATTCTTGGACAGATTATCCAGATTATCTATTGATTTATATATTAATTTAATATTGTTTCACATTTTTAATTGATTTGTTTCAAGAGTATCCTACAGCACAAATATTGAGTATTATCAGACGAAATAGCTTTCATATAGTTAGCTACTTTTTCTCTTTGGCTTGCAATGTAGCTATATACTATATTAAAGCTGTAGCTTAGCTATTTTTAACCATAAGTAGCTTGTAGATTGAAAGTTACTGATTAAAGGGAGCTTCCCTAACACTGATTCATATATGATAAAAGAAATGAAAAGCACCTTGGTTCTGTCATTTTTGACCATTCTGATTATTCTCTGTGCTGATGTGTTTCATCAGTCTCCAGTGGGTTTAACTACTGTTCCACTGAAATGTCCCTTTATTCAGTGAAATAAATATTTTATAACTCACTGTTCCATTCCAGCATCAGTGTGAATATTCATTGTTAAGAATCCAAATTCCAAACATTGCTGCCGGCCATCTACTTCAGGGTATAGAGCAAGCAATTGTTCTCTGGCTTCGGAAGAGACAGAAAATGCAGTGTAGCCATTATTTTAATTAAATGACTGCCAGTCTGAAACCACAATAAACACCGATATGAAGGGCTGAACAGCACCAAGATGCAAGAAATACTGGTTATTATAACCAGAAATTCAGAAGTTATGACTATAACATGTTTTTTTGTTCTTTTTACAAATGCCATGATCCACACTGATTTGTACGTTGGCACATCTGTCTTCCTTGTATGTTTCTGGCCCAATCATGTCCACTAGTTACAAAGACAGATTCCCTCATGTATTCTTGGGTAGAGGCATATATGTTCAGCTGTAGGATGAAACAGTTACTGATGAAGGTGCCAGCACTCTGTATAGAGGTAACTTGGATGGAACAGAAACAGTTACTGATGAAGGTGCCAGCACTCTCTATAGAGATGACTTGGATGGAACAGACTGATGATTTCTTTTTATGATATATCTAAAGAGCCAATATTAGGCAAAAAAAAGAATATAATTTGCATCATAACAGCAGGTGGTACAATCCAAGATGGGAATCAGTAGCATTACCTTGCCATCTGTTTCATTTATTCCTGATGTTGTTGTTAATCTATGTCCGGGTGGGATCCTCTGACTGAAAATATTTGATGTTCTGTCTATAATCATTTATGCATCTTAAGTTATCCCCCAATGGGCAGAACCAGTGAGCATGTCTCTAAAAATACCACCGGCTCTCTTCCCAAATAGCTCTGAGATTTCAAGATAAGTTAGAGTCAAATTTAATTCCCTGCCCGAGAAGTTCAATGTACGTTGATATTTAAGCACCATATAGTCAATTTGCCGAAGTCTCCTGTAAGATAACATATAGACCTCGCTTCTTGGTTTCATTTTTGTCATGATTAGTAAAACAATATGATAGACTTGCAGATTAAACAGTCTGACATTACCTTCTTGACAAAGAGACACCCTGAAATCCATTATGCCACACATGGGAGAGTGGTTTCAAATCTCATTGTTTTTGTTTGAAAAAGAAATGGAAATAAAAAATTTAAAGTAATTGGCAGAACATTTTCCGGGATCCAGAGGTAATGCTGTTCTCTTACCCCTTGTGATTAAGTGCTGTTTTTCCTCAAAAAGAAACACAATTGCCTGTCAATTAATTTGACCAGATGCTATGGTTTGAGAACTTAAAGTGGTAGATAAACAGGATGCAAAAGCACCAAGGACTGCTATGAAGAAGCATATTTTAGTTTTTATTTTTTCCCCTAATATAACATTGATTCATACATGCAGCCATTTCCTCTTTTATTGTCTGGAATGTGAAATATGAGAGAAATATGAGTTACAGACAGACATATTTTTATCTTCAAATAACGTAACATCAGGTTTAATTTGACTTTCCATTAGTAAGGATTTGCACCTGTTAAACCATATTAATCACTTAAAGCCTCAAATGCAGCGAACAAGCTAAGTTACTTTTCATTATTTAATTCCCGAGGATTTAACCATTAAAATTGTGGTTATTTGTCTAGTAGTACCTTGAAATGTGATTTTTGAAATTGATCTGCCAAGAAAACTGTTTATACCGGCTGTTATGTCAAAGTAATGAATACAAACAGCTTTCCTAATTTTAAAGGGGCATAACCTTATTTCCTGCTCAACTTTAACACTGAATACATCAAGCATGTTACTGGAGAGTTCAGATTAATTACCCACCGCACCCCTTCTAGTACTGATGAACCCACACCCTGAACTCACACCATTTCTAACGGTCACTTTCAGAGGACAGTTGAATGCCAGGCTCCTGTATTATGCGATGAGGTTACTCTTGAGAAGAGTGGGTCTTGTTAACTAGGTTAACTAGGATGAAAAAAGCACAGACTTTGGAGGAAATAATGTTAATAATGCTTTTAACATATTTATCCTATGTGAGTTTGCAACACTTCTGTTGACAATTTATAAAGGAATAGTCTCTGATGTGCGTTTGTTGAGCATCCACCAAGGAAATGGTCTTCATGCTGGATTGCACTCTAATGCCTTAGCCTGACACAGAGAACATATTGTCAATAGTTTATTGAGCTTTTGCAGCAAATCCTTAATTAACTTATTGCATCATTGGGTATTTAATCACTCAGTCATCAACTGGTCAAAATAATGCTAATTCTCAAAAAGATAAATTATTGACTATAGTTTAATTAGTCTAACTTTAAAGAGGCTGTTTCTGTTTTGCTGAAATCTCTCTTCTGTGGAATCTACATTCACCTCATCTGTCTATCTATCTATCTATCTATCTATCTATCTTATTTGTTTTATGTTAAACTAATTTTATATTCAATATTTATTCACCCATATCTACTCAGACTTTTTGCAACAAAGATGACCTTTACTTTTCAAAAAAGCATTTTTCCCCTGTTCTATAGGTTTCTGCAACCTTTCCTTTTAAAAGGAAAGACAAAGAGTAGAGGAGGGTGAGTGGTGTAATGATAGTGTTCCTAAAAGGGATCCTAAAGAGTTCCTGAAGTTTGTGAGCTACCCAGATGTGGATTGTTTGCTTTTTCCAGCATCGAAGAGCCGCACAAGGAAAACATTTTACATGGTTACTAGATAACAAGATGACGTTCGTTGGCTTGCTGACCGTAGAGGATGTGACAGAAAGTATGATGTCGAGTTAGTGAGAGCTATCTCCTTATAGTCGTCAATGCAAACTACACCTTCTATCACAAATATAAACTAAGCTTGGCCACTGTTAAGGTTTCTAGCAGTCGTGCCAAATGGATCAACCTCTAAGGGGTCTACTTCACCACATGCTCACCCGTTTTCCATGCTGCTTTGACAGTAAAGGGTCATGTTGAGCCTGGAGCTTATCTTGAGTAGCATGGGAGATGCATAGGGAGCAAAGCAAGAGACACCCTGGAGAGGATGCCAGTCCATCACGGTGCAGACACAGACATATGGTAACACACTCCTGAATTTGGTGAAACCGAATCACCAAAAAATGACTCACATTCAGGGAGAATGCATTAGCTCACATGTACACGTTGAGTTTGGGTCAGAAATCCAGCCCCCAACCTTGATGTTGTGAGGTTATAGTGCAAATTAGTGAGTGTACTTCACTGGTTTTGCAGAAATGTGCTGTCTGGTATGCTGTCCGGCATTGTCCCTGTCCTCGTTGCTATAAAGAGCGCTGCGTATTGCGTACAGATATATGACGGCTCGTTATCAAGAGTGTATGATTTGGTGGTTGACAAGGACTGCTTGTGGCAGCAGTACTTGTTCCACATTCATATAGTGTGTCTGGGTAATAATTTGAGGCCTTTATTGCCAACAGGCATTATAAATCTCTGAAGAACTTTACGTACTTCTGCAGCATAGCGACAAATAGCACACAGTCTGTTCCACACGCTGAAAATTCCGGTAGGGTGAAATGGGTTGTATTCTGTATAGAGGCCTGCATACAACTGATCAGGATGCAAATGGACCTGATTGCTAATATCAGACAGATGCCTAGCTCAGTGTTTCCCAACCCGGTCTTCAGGAACCCCTAGACAGTCCACATTCCCAGCTGCCTTCCGATGTGGTCTTCCTAGGAGGGAGCAAAAATATGGACTGTCTGGCGGTCCGTGAGGTCTGGAATGGGAAACATTGCTCTAGGTTAAATATTTCATTGGTTTATACCACTGGCTGTATTACGAAAGCAAGTAAAGCATCTCGCACAAGGTTAAATAAAAGGGTCATGCTTTGCAGTTGAATAAGGGATCCTTTGAATCGAAGTCCCCTGGTTTTTACTTTGTAAGTAATTTTAAATTGGTTTTGATATAGTATCTAAGTCATTTAGTTACTCTAAAGAGGTTTTTCCAATGTAACAAAGCATACAATCTATTTATATGACTAGATATGTACCGTGGAAATTCAGGTTAATTATTTTCCTTCTCTGGAGTTCAACCAGCAACCTTTAAATCATAGATCCAGTTCCTTAATGACTCCGCTGTGCTGTGCTGCCTACTGCCATTTTGTCCTGTGCCATTTGGGAACACAGAAAGACAGCAGTAGATACACACATGGGTCACACAGCGGTACTGAGTGACACTGCCGTGGCTGTGAAAAGCCGGGTCCAAGTAAACAAGCCGATTTAGTGGACAGGCCTCGGGCGGCGAGCTCTGGAAGAGGGACTGCAGCGCATGAGCCACCATCACTTAAACGGCAGGAGCTGTAACTATGCAGCTAACCTGGACTTTTCCTGATCCATTTAAGCCTGTCATCCATCAACGGAGAGCGGTGCTGCGGGCAGCCTGCACCCTCCTTCCTTTGAGCCTTTTAATAGCAATATTTAACACTAGAAGTTAAGAAGATCAAATTTAATCAGATATATGGTGAGCATTACGCAGTCAAATACCATTGTTCTTGCTACTGTTGATTTTTTTTTGTGGAAAGTTCCATTTATTATTTATTACTTTACTAGGGAGGGTCACAAAATACAATCTGTTTTGTGTCACGCGCATGATGTATGGTGTATGTGAGGATGTTCCTGACGACTGTTTTAGTCAGCTGAACGGTATACCAGTTTGTTTCCTAATCAGGGATCCCATCTGTGACATCTCCTGTTGTCAAAACAGCTTCATTTGTTTATGTTTTTGCTGGCCAGCAGGTTGACAGGTACGGTCGTACAGAATGTCCATTTTAAAATGAAAATGTGTTCAGCTCTTGCGGGGAGTAATCGAAACAAACTGCGTTTTCCGTGCTTCCTTGTTATTGGACACCCTTGTGAGATCACTGCATAGGTACGACCCGGCAGGTGTCACATGGGCACCTGAGGTAACTGATTGGATTTGCATGTGTTTGTCAGCATGAGATAACAATGCCCAGCACCCCCTCAGCCACTACATATTTGTGCACATTTTCATCACTTCTCTGCAATAGCTACTGTTTTTGAATGGGCTGCATCATTCCTTCCTGAACGAATGTTACCAACCTGTGAGCTAGTTGTTATTCAAGTTTGATTCAAAGCATAGTAGTTGCATAATGTTCATTATAATCAAAGGCGAAATCCAATTAAATTGAGAAATGAGTTTACATAAATCCAGAAATGAGTTTACACAATGCTATGGTTGTAGTAAGTGGTAGAATGATTGCTCTTATGGTTTGTATCCTGGTGAGCAGATCTCAGTGGGTGGATGATATTTTCAGAGAACCAAAGATTCATTGAAAAATGAAGGGAAATGTTACATACATTTTATGCATATACTACAGTACAGTGATACAGTAGAGTACAATGTGCAGGTTCTGTGATGGACAGGCATCTCGCCCAGGGAGCACCCCGGCCATGCATCCTATGACACTTGCGATTATCAACCCTGACCAGGAAAAGCAGTCAGAAGATGTAATAAAATTTGTCAGCGAAAGTAAGATATGCTCTACTAGCAATTATTTTGAAATGGTGAAATCATGCAACATTATTAAAATCACCTTCATGTATTTTTGTCAATGCTCCTTTGGTGGGAGTCTTCTTTAGTTAAAAGACTTTTTGTAAACTATGTTTTTTTCTGTAATTACAATGGGGTGCAGGGACAGGGTTGATCACTTCTTTTGTTCTGATCATTAACACGTGAAAAGCACGATTAGGGCATGGCACCTGAAAAGGAGCGGCTGATTGGCTGTCTAGTGTGACCCCTCCCAACAGAGGACATCACAATGCAAGTGTCTTATGAGTCCATCCATCTGCATTCTGGGAAATAGTGCATGTGAAGAAGCTTCATGGGGTATTTATGTGTGTCTCAGTGTTTTTCTCATTCACGCACACAGACACAAGTATACACACACATTTGTATTGATATCTTTGTGGGGACCATCCCTTCATTTCTATGCTCAGTGGCAACCTTAACCCCTACCCAGTCCAAACCTTAACCACAAGTAACCAATCAAAATACAACACCTTTGGCATTTTTAATTTTCTGGTTGCATTCACAGATTTTATAAAATTGTAGTTATCCAAATGAGGACCTGAAAATGTCTTGAAAAGTAAAGTTTCAGATTTTACCAACCTATGGAGACATTTTGTTCCCCAAAAGTCATCTGTGCAACTCCCCTCCCCCCCAAACAGACACAAAAACACACACAGTCACCATATGAGGTGTCACTCATTGATTTTGTCTCATACAAAACGAATTAATCTGCACCATACAGAGCAGTAATGACTGAACTAAGAAATCTGCCGCGTTTCATGCATGATTAGAGCCAATCAAGATTTTTATGTCTGTTAAAGTTATACATTTCATATTCATAGCATATTCAGAACACTATCAAGTCTTTTTCTCCCAGTTAATGAATAAAAAATTCCTGCCCCCATAATGACAACGCAAATGAAGATAGAGGTGGTGTTTATTAGCCTAGCTACTAATTTGATCCATGTATTTGAAAGGCAAGTTGTTCCTTTCCTCCACGAAAAAACACATCTTAATCCTGCTTTTCATTGTTGGTGATCACCTTCATGTTTTGAGAAATGGATAAACAGACTTTTTAATTTGACCACTGCTTGGTTGCAGCCTCAGATTAAGATCATTACGGCAGCCCCGTGGTCATGTTCTTCAGCTCTATCAACAATTCACAACCTCATTACTGAATGAGACTGCAGGAATTTGTTTAATTAGGGGAATAATTACTTTAATCAAGTGTTTAAATGTTGGTGTGGAATGAAAACATGCTCACATTGTAACCCTTTAGGATTGGGATAAAGTTAGTCTAATGGATATTTTATTGTCTTCTTTTTCATATACACTACTGACTTGGACTGTCAGTGGAAAAACATGTTTTTTTTTCCATTTATTTCTTTGCCTGTATTATGTTTACCGAATTATATTTTCCAAGTCAATATATCGTGCTTGCGTACTAACCAGCAGGGGCATACTGAACCATCACTTTCAGGAGACTTTGGGCAATGTTGTCCAATTTTACCTATCATTTTACATGTTCAAGGGCCCCTGTAATGTGCTGGGACCCCTGAATCTAACAGGATACCCAGGGCTCTCTCATGCCCCTGCTAACCACTGCTATGAACTACTATGAATTTCTAATAATTAACATGAGCAATACCAGTCATTATTTATATTAACATCAGCTGTTGATGCATTGAATGTATGAAGTGTTTACCGGTCAGTTCCAGGAAGTCAGTTAGCCTGACCACTCTGTATATAGCTTATCTCTCTTGACCAGACCACATTGTTTCTCACTGAGAAAACCTAGTGAAAGGTATAAGAAGCACAGCCTAGTACTTCCGTTTATTTCAGGATGATGATGAGCTTCTCTTAAGTGTAGTTGTTAGAAATACCTTTTGGTAGGATAAATTTTGAAAATGATATATTATTCGCATGAGCGCGGAAGTCTTCTTTTCACAAATCCCAGCAGGCTCTCCATTTAGACACACAACCATGCACGTAGTTGAGAGCAAAGCTTGGAGTGCAAGGAGAGGATCAGCAGTTAATTTTGTTGCCTCAAAAACATTTTTTTGTGGGGGAGGTTAAGGACCATTCTCAGTGGGATTCAAACCGATGACTTTCCACTCAAACGTTCAGTAGTCTAACCTGCTGATCCTCAATTCAGTGTCTTAACTGTTAAGGGTGTATCTCTTGGAGGAAGATCATGGATGTGTTGTGGTCATAGCCACAACCCATGTCTAGACAAAGTCCACTGCATAGACATAGCCACAACCCAGGCCTAGATAAAGCCCACTGCATAGACATAGCCACAACCCAGGCTTAGATAAAGCCCACTGCATAGATATAGCCACAAGCCAGGCCTAGACAAAGCGCACTGCATAGACATAGCCACAACCCAGACCTAGACAAAGCCCACTGCATAGACATAGCCACAACACAGACCTAGACAAAGCCCACTGCATAGACATAGCCACAACTCAGGTCTTGTCAAAGCCCACTGCATAGATATATCCATAACCCAGGCCTAGACAAAGCCCGCTGCATAGACACAGTCACAACCCAGGCCTAGACAAAGCCCGCTGCATAGACATAGCCACAACCCAGGCTTAGATAAAGCCCACTGCATAGATATAGCCACAAGCCAGGCTTAGACAAAGCGCACTGCATAGACATAGCCACAAGCCAGGCCTAGACAAAGCCCACTGCATAGACATAGCCACAACCCAGGCTTAGATAAAGCCCACTGCATAGATATATCCATAACCCAGGCCTAGACAAAGCCCACTGCATAAACATAGCCACAACCCAGGTCTAGTCAAAGCCCGCTGCATAGACATAGCCACAAGCCTAGGCCTAGACAAAGCCCACTGCATAGACATAGCCACAACACAGGTCTAGTTAAAGCCCACTGCACAGATATAGCCACAAGCCTCGGCCTAGACAAAGCGCACTGCATAAACATAGCCACAACCCAGGTCTACTCAAAGCCCGCTGCATAGACATAGCCACAAGCCTCGGCCTAGACAAAGCCCACTGCATAGACATAGCCACAAGCCTAGGCCTAGACAAAGCCCACTGCATAAACATAGCCACAACCCAGGTCTACTGAAAGCCCGCTGCATAGACATAGCCACAAGCCTAGGCCTAGACAAAGCCCACTGCATAGACATAGCCACAACCCAGGTCTAGTCAAAGCCCGCTGCATAGACATAGCCACAAGCCTAGGCCTAGACAAAGCCCACTGCATAGACATAGCCACAACACAGGTCTAGTTAAAGCCCACTGCACAGATATAGCCACAAGCCTCGGCCTAGACAAAGCGCACTGCATAAACATAGCCACAACCCAGGTCTACTCAAAGCCCGCTGCATAGACATAGCCACAAGCCTCGGCCTAGACAAAGCCCACTGCATAGACATAGCCACAAGCCTAGGCCTAGACAAAGCCCACTGCATAAACATAGCCACAACCCAGGTCTACTGAAAGCCCGCTGCATAGACATAGCCACAAGCCTAGGCCTAGACAAAGCCCACTGCATAGACATAGCCACAACCCAGGTCTAGTCAAAGCCCACTGCATAGATATATCCACAACCCAGGCCTAGACAAAGCCCGCTGCATAGACATAGCCACAACCCTAGGCCTAGACAAATCCCACTGCATAGACATAGCCACAACCCAGGCTTAGATAAAGCCCACTGCATAGATATAGCCACAACCCAGGCCTAGACAAAGCCCACTGCATAGACATAGCCACAACCCTAGGCCTAGATAAAGCCCACTGCATAGACATAGCCACAACCCTAGGCCTAGACAAAGCCCACTGCATAGATATAGCCACAACCCAGGCCTAGACAAAGCCCACTGCATTGATATACCCACAACCCAGGCCTAGACAAAGCCCACTTCATAGACATCTTGTTTATTTTGTTTTCCATTTGCCTTTGTGGTGAGGTGCAGACTTTCCAATTTAATGTTATACACTTGCATTTAACTTGAAATTATTCAAATAATTGAGTGCGGATTCCAGTAATTAGCTACGCCTCACAATCACACACCACTGCTGCTTCAGGAACTGCAATTTCAATCTTCAAAACGTTTTGTAGGCCGAATGTAACAAATCACAAACAAATGATTAAATTAAAATTGATAGCAGTTGTTTCGATGTGATTAATCTCTACAGAGATCTCCATATCTGATTTAAACTACAGGATTGGAAACACAGAAACAGAGAAGGTTTCGAAATTTCACAAGAGGATGCAGATGGCGAAGATTACATTAAATAAATAGCTATCTCTTCCCAGTTGTTTTACTGCTTCACTATCCAACTGTTACTGCACCAATTTATAGATAAGAAAAACTGTTCATTCCCATTTGTTCAGTGTTGTTCAATACTACAATATTAAATGCCATGGGCTACCTGAGCATTGTTTCTGACCATGTCCATCCCTTTATGACCACCATGTACCCATCCTCTGA
>JABFEA020000050.1:14678477-14689019 GCA_019775915.2 Cyphomyrus plagiostoma
GACCTAAGATTTCCAAGTCTGCTTGTAAATGTGTATATATAAAGCAGGCAGCTAGAAGAAGACAGTAAGTAGGTTGTCAGGCAACTGACTGAACTTTAAACTGATCTTTACTACTGATCCATCCCACTTAGTTATTGGTAGATTTTTGGTCAGCTGACCCCATTTTTTCTGTGAAGATGATGCATGTTTCTGTCACTGTGAGGGCCGCATCCTCCACAGCAGTACCATCCCACACCACGGCATACATTCCATTTCCTAGAAAATATCGTAAAACTTATTTTAGGCCTACTTAACCTACTTCAGTTAAACTAAATAAATTAGTGTAGATTATGATAGAAAAACAATGAATGCCATGTAAAAAGGTGGTGAAAACTGGGTTGTTGTTTCAAATGTTTGTTGGAATAAATTTTAACCGACCAAAAGAACGACAATTTAAATATCTTAATACTTATTCTTTTCTCCCGAAACGTTGCAATATTTAGCAACATAATGTACCGAAAATAGGCTTCTGTATAATGATGAGGCAGCAAAGAGTCCTGTTTATGTTAGGGTTAAGTGATTTCTTTCCCCTTCCTACTCTAAATAGTTGTTCTTGGTCTGATGTTTATCTCGCTGCCTTTTTTGCATTCCGGAACATTCGGCTTTAACTTGAGCAGCATTCGAAAGCTGCTAACTTAGACCTGCCCCTTCCTCCAAGCAACACACACATACAACTTCAACACTGCCAAAGTACCCAAGGAGATGCAGCCAGTCAGGATTCCAACATGACATGAGCAGCGCCCACATGGTTCATTCTCTTTGGTTCTAGCTTCTCAAGGTGATCCTTGCTGACCCAGTCACCCAATCCATAACTGTCGGTCTAATCTGAAACCTATTCATACACATTATTTACTATCCAAGATCTGGTTCTCTGGCTGGGCACTTGGTGTCCTCCCGTATCCTCCAGTCCAGATGAGAAATAAAACTAAACTTTCACTCATGGAGGGATCACAGATGCAGTTATGATTTACAATTCACAAATCTAACAGTCATGAGATCCATCCATCCATTTTCCAAACCGCTTATCCTACTGGGTCGCGGGGGGTCCGGAGCCTATCCCGGAGGCAACGGGCATGAGGCAGGGAACAACCCTGGATGGGGGGCCAGCCCATCGCAGGGCACACTCACACACCAGTCACACACACCTATGGGCAATTTGGCAACTCCAATCAGCCTCAGCATGTTTTTGGACTGTGGGGAGAAACCGGAGTACCCGGAGGAAACCCCACGATGACACCGGGAGAACATGCAAACTACACACACATGAAACCAGGCGGAGACCAGAACCCGGGTCCCAGAGGTGTGAGCAACAGTGCTAACCACTGCACCACCATGCCGCCCCCTAGTCATGAGATGAAATCTGTATTTGAGGCTACAAAATACCTTTAACTAGACACTAATTACGTTTTTGTATTCCTGACCCACTTGGTACTAATATATATGTACATATACACATTGACTCATGGTATTTAGCATTTATTTGCATAATGAAAACTGGATATAATAAAATAATGAAAAAGTTAAAAGTGGACATCGTAGCCGTAAGTGTTATCATGCAACATCACAGATGCTAAAACTGTAGCCTGTGTAGATGGTATGTGGGTGATCGACATTTTCTGCATATTCCAGCATGACCTGTTGTCTACTTACACCCATCTGTAGTTCAGTCACTAGCCATAGAACAGTGACCTTTCATTTCAAAGCATCAATATTTACATATAACTACTGGCTATTGGCGAAAATAAAAGAAATCAAATAGAATCAATGACAACAACATAGCTACAGTTAAAACAAGCCGACTGGAACCCTCAGGGTGAGGAGTTAATTCTTTTTCTTAAGGCAGCATCTGTTAGAAAATTGACAAGCCAAAGCTCAGGATGTATTATTTATCTCGTTTATTTCCTGGGTGGCCACAGCTTTTGATGACAGATGTGGGTCTGAGATAGGGAGCTAGCAGCGGTCACCGTTTCAAAGATGAGCTAAAAAAAATTGTATTCATATTTTGCACTGATTTCGAGGCCCGTTGAGATAAGGCGATATACAAGGCATTAACTAACTCACACCAATCCTTTTACAAATGCAAAAAAAAGAATTACAATGAATCTCTGGGAATATATGCTGAAATTTGAGAGAATGAATGGTTTACCATACTTGTTCTTGTCTGACAACATCGGACCTTAACGTCAATCTTCTGCAACTCTCTTTGTTTTGATGGTCCACATTTGAATACAATTGAAGAGTGCTGCTTCTTTCATCACCATGGGGGTTACTGTCTTTTCACCTACCCCATCTTGCTCCTCATGATGCCTATAGATAGGAGAGAGAGAGATTTTTCTTTTTTGGAGTCACAGCACATGGGCAATAACTGTCCAACACCTCTGAAACAGTGAATGTTAAGGGTCTTCGCTATGTCAAGGGCCCAACACTAGTGTCATACTGCTGGCCACAGGATTTGAATCGAAATCTTATGCTCACAGCCAGATGGCTTCAACCCACAGAGCCAAACATTCTGGACGAGAGTTGCTTGAAATTCCAGAATGATGTTAGTATTTGACGCAAGACCCACAGCAGTAGAGATTCCACATAAACCAACTGCTGGGGTATGTATATCAGGTGAGTCCCTCATGTCCTGCTTTTCTCAGTGGGCATTTTTGCCAATGCCTGAGTTGGTGCAGCACCTAAACAGGGACACACTACCATCATCGGATTATCATGATCTGTTTTTTCTCCTTTAATGATGGAGACACCCCACTCAGTATTAATGTGCAATTCATCTAGCTGATGTAGTCTTTGTTCCCCATTGCCCAGTTCGGCAGAACAAAGGCAAAAGTGGAAATCGGGATGGGGGGGTCGTGGTGATTAATTTATAGATGTCTCCTGGTTTATTGAAGCCATCCTTCATTAGGGCAGCATGCAGAGAGAGCGAGCGCGAATCCCACATCTGGATACAAAGCCACAATCGCATTATAGGGGATGAAAGCAAGATTGCAGGGGCAGCAGTACATTAGTCATGCTTCCGGCCGGCTCTCCATGAAAAGGGGGGGGGGTTCAACGTACCAGAGGCATCTGCCTTCGCCAACACGCGGGTTAGTGATCGCCTCTAGGAAGACGGTTCCTCAGGACAGGCCCGCGTGTTCCTCAGCATCTAGATGTGCCACACCACCATGCAGGACCCTGCTAAGATTCAAGACACTACTAAGCCACAATCCAAGTATTTATCTAAACACGGCATTAAAAATTTCCGATTTTTTTCACCCCACTCTTAAGCTACTTTAATAATATGAATTTAAACTGGTTAAAATGCCATAACATAAGCATATTTATCAAGAAACATTGCAGCCTGAGGTGGATCTCTTACTCAAAATCCCCTGGAATAGCATTTATAAATGTGGAGTGCATCAAATATAAATGAAGTGGATATGGGCCCAGCACGGAATGTAATGCAGCGAGAGTAAACACATAGCGGAATATGTGGGTGTCAGCAAAAGAGATTTTTTTTACTCTGGATTTTTTAATCCAGAGTAATCTATTTCAGATTATAATGTGGAGGTTTCTGGAGGCATTAGACTGTAATATGAGGAACTGTGAAAAGGTGATCCAGGCCACTATCTCTCAACCAAGTCTCCTTGTTGACAGGTGACAAGATGGAAGCCAGTTTCTGTTAAACGGGCTACGATTCGCTTTTGCAACTCTACTTGTGGAAGTCAGTCTCTTCACCCATGGCTCAGGGATTTCAATTCCCACTCCATGTCTCCACAATGCACTGAGCAGCCTGTCAGCACAAACCCTGTAAAACACCATGCCCCAGGGAGGGAAAAAGGAGGCGACAGGGAATGATGAGGAGACTGGGGGGCCGAATGCAAGCCGGCTCTGACTAGCCAGATCCCTACCGCGTCTGTCCAAAAGGGGGCGCTGAAGAGCTTAGCTGAGAAAAAATAGCCACGGCTGTCCTCATTAAGAACAGTTCAGCTATACTGTTCAGGACTCTAAGGAAAATATATACACAGTCTCATTCAGATATATAAATTAACACATGTACAAACACACACACATACATAAATATGTATGGGGGTACTGTGTGACTCAGCAGCAGCTGTGGTCGGAAGCTTACTGGTTCAAATCCCATCCTGGACCGAATAGTCACATCTCCTTTGGGCCCTTGAGTGAGACCTCCTCAAATGCTCCAGAGGCAGCAGAGTCTCTCATTGGTACATATGTGTGTTAGTGCCAAGACAAGGAAAAACGGGCTATGTGTAAAGAAGCATTGCAATGTACTCCTGCAAATGGCAATCAGGGAATATTTGATTACGCTTTCATTTCATGCGAGCCTCTGAAACACACACGCATATGTCAGGTTCTCACATGCATGCAGATGCATGTACACAAAGGCAGCCCGGCACTGTACATGGGCATGATGCGTCGTGAGGGCACGTGCAGCCATGTCCGACGCCAGCGGAGGGTGCTGCCCACATGCCCCCAGTCGTGGCTTGGCGCTAATGCGATCCAGAATCCGGTTCCGCCTGCCTGGCCCTGTCCTCGTGGCCCATCATCTCACTCCACTAAATTAGGCGCTTATGTGGTCCGATGGCCACTGCCAGACAGGCCATATTTATAGTGACAACTAAATTACACCCCCCTGTCCCAGTGCCCCAGCCACGTGTCAGGCATGGCGAGCACACTGATCGTGACTGACGCGCCTGGGCCGTGGGCGGCCGTGGACAGGGGGACTCGTCAGCTTGGGACGGCGCAATTTGGGGCAATGCTCTCCACGTGCTTTCCGATTGCGAGGGTGGGCTTGCATTGAGCAGCATGTCTGCCAGACTGTCATTCACTGATGACAGTGTACAGAAGGAAGGGGTTGAGCACACAGACTTTACCTGCAGTGAATTACAGGGCTCTCCATGTGCCTCTCAAAGAGACTCACTTCTGTTTGCCTTTTGCCGGGTCAAACGACAATCATTTATCACACTTCCATAAAACTACAAGTATGCTGCTTCAGTTGGAGAAGTTGTAGTATTCCAGTTTTTGTCACATACCAGAAAACTCTCTCTCTCCATATGTGTGCGTGTGTGTGTGTGTGTGTTGGAGGGGGGTGGGAGGACGGTTAGATTGACATTACTTTGTGGAGACCTGGCTTTTTATTATACTCATGGAACTTAGAATGTCTGTTAGTTTCAGTCAGAAAGGTAAGCACTTCTAAAGGCACTTTTTAAAATAGCAAATGGCAAATATGGGCAAGACAATACTGTCAATGATGCTAATAATAATAATAATAGATGTTTTTTCATGCTCTTGAAAAAAAATACAAAGCATGCTGCTTCAGAATAATTAAGCCACTGATTCTTCCTAGACTTTTAGTTTTAGTCTGGGTGAAATGAATGTATCTATTATTCATCTCCTTAAAGGTCTTTTTTTATCTTTTAAAGGGTTTGAGTTGGAATTACTGCACTTGGATTTTAATGTTTAATTGCTCGATAACTGATAAGTGTCTGAGTGGGTGGAAGATGGGAAAAGCAAAGGAGGATTTAATGATATAACAGAGGGGGGAAGACATGGAAGAGGCCTATCAAAAGGGTGTCTAACACTCTGCACAGCAGTAAACCATAGCGGGAGATGAATCGGGAAAAGCATTTCAAGCGGAAAAGGAAAAAAAAATTGAAGCTGTACTCTGCAGGAGACTGAACCACGCAGACTTGTGATCCATCCTCCACGCGGTCCATGCACACACTACGGGTGCTTTCTGTGTCGTCCCACATCGGGAATCTTTGGTAATTGGCTACGACTGTCAGAAATACCCTGGAGAGATGTCTGTGTGTGTCGACAGTGAGCTGTGTCTCAATTGGCTTGAAATACTGAGGTCTTTGTCAAGGCTCCGGGTCCCAACGGATATAATCCACTGAGGTCCGAGAATTCCTCCTAAATCACACAGAGCTGCTTTCCTGTCCACAGTACAGCTTGCTCGTTAATTAGTGAGAGTGCTTTGGGACTCCAGCTGGAGGTGCCGGAAACATAAGGAAGAGTCTGAACGATGACATGTGACCTTTGTCAGCATCAGTGCCATTTGTAGTAATATTTGTTCCATCTCAACAGACAATGGGCACCGTTTTCACTCGCATTGTCAATGCAGCGCTGACACTTGGGGACATATTACGTTATATACAGAATTGAAGAGTGAAAAACTGTTTACAAAGGCATTATGTGATGGCCAACACATTGTCTGCAGACTGTAATGGACCGTCAGATGTCAAATGACTACAGATGGTGAAAAGAAAAACCACTGATTTGGTTGGGCTTGCAATGTAGGCCTGAGAGAGACCCGTAATGTATTAAGCACTATCTAGTCTAGGTACCATATTCCCATTCTAACCAGTAGCCTAAGCAGGCATCGATGCCAGTACTCCCATGCCAGGCAAAACATAGGAACAAAGAACTGTCTTTGTTATTTAGAGGCACAGTGACACAAGAACAGCCTTCAGATTCAAAACTGAAATAGTCTTCAAACCAAGAATATTTTTTGATATGGTGTTCGGTCCATTCTGGTACCCAAAAGGCTAAACCACTGCCTTTCAATTAAAATATAGCCTTGTCAGGCCAGATGGAGATTCTTCCACTTTTGGAGATGTCCCTGCCTTCATCTCGACTTCAGCTTCTCTTCTGGATGATTGGAGGAGTCATGAGCCACTCTTGTCTACATACGTTACTTTTACCAGAGTCAGCCAGGCAGAAACTGCCTTTTCCTTGACTTCCATTCTACTCTGTTTCTATTATGAACATATATTACAAAAGCATTGACTTACAAAAATGTTAGTGAAAAGACTCCACAGTCAGGGGGCGTAAGGGTCCAATGGGAGATGACAGAAAGAGTAGCGATATTAGAAAGTTTAATTGTTTCAGCTACAGACTGCTGAAGGTCTGTGATATCCGTTCTCAAACAGAGAGTGACTGCCTCTGCTGAAATAATTATAGATACTGCCTTTGCCGCCTTGAGGTTTTGTTTTGCTTTTGCTGAAAGTCTGAGGCCTCTTTGCACAAGCTGTTGATCCGTGCAAACAAATAACCGCAACTGAAACATTTTCTAGATATGCTGGAGCACTGTGTCCATAGAGAATCCGCACTGTCCTAAACTCTGTGTTCTTCATCTTCTCGGTTCCTGGGAAATTAAAATGAATCCACCATGCTACAGAAATGTAGCCCATCTTAATCTGGGAAGATACATTCAGAGAAAAAAATTATCAAGGAACACTTAAAGATTACAAATGAGAGTATATAACTTCATTATATGTTCACACTGTATCTGCTGTGAGTTTTTTTTTTTTAATCATCAAAGGAGTGACGTAACCTTACACTGTACGTCCTGCTCACAATTGTGATCCCTTTTGCTAAACAGAATGGGGAAAGGAAAACCTCAGATAACAGTTGCCATTAAGACAACATTGTACCGGGTGCAAGTAATGGCGTTTAGTGCTAATCTGAAAATAATAAAGAGCAGGGTGGAAAAAAAAACATTTGCAATTGTGAGTGAATTGGTGGTGGGCCTTGCTCAGCATGAATGCTAATGCAGAAAGGGGCCCTTTCATGATTCCCCTGCCTTTTGTGTCTCCATGGACACCGTCTCTGTATCTTTTTTTCTCTCACCATCCCGTCCTTGTGGGGTAGCCATCAAGGCAAACAGGGCAGTATCATCTACATGGCTTGATCCACCCTCCTCCACCTCCACGATAGCAGATGTGCATTCTTCTCATTTTAGTCCAAGGAATGTAATTACAGTTTGTAGACCTAGAGAACTTATTCACACTTGGCCAGCATCTGAGGGTCCTACATGCAGCAATGCTGATAACTTTGACCCAAAATGGCATCAGTGATGATTGAACTGGAGGTGGAGGAGAGGAGGCAGATCCAGTGGGCTGAGGGACAGAAGTCTGGCCGATGGGGTGATGAAAGGTCTAAGAAGTGTCACACATGAAATGCGAAAAAGAATCAGGCAGTAACTTGAAATTTTGTTCCAGAGTTGGGTTAGAAGTTGTTAATTACGAAGCTGCGGCGACCACAGTCCTGCCTGTTTCTGTGAACAGGTTTGAGCATCTGTGCCAGCAGTTCAGAAAGGAATGACAGGGCTGTGACTCTCTGAGTCATAGTACAGGTAACAGACAGGAGTTATGGAGGTGACAGGGATTGTAAAACACTTGGGCACAGGAAGAGGCAGAGAGGAGCACGCTCACGTGATGGGTCTGTGTATGGGGTGAGCTGAGAGATCTGTGACTGCGTGTGCGGATTGAGAGAGCATGGACAGAGCTGACAGGGCCACAAGCTTGTGAAAAGCTGATAAGGGACAAAACGGGGAGGTGACCAGTGGCTTGGGAGGTGTTTAACAGCAGTG
This sequence comes from Cyphomyrus plagiostoma, assembly GCA_019775915.2. Taxonomy (NCBI): domain Eukaryota; kingdom Metazoa; phylum Chordata; class Actinopteri; order Osteoglossiformes; family Mormyridae; genus Cyphomyrus; species Cyphomyrus plagiostoma. The sequence continues at coordinate 14,686,894 of JABFEA020000050.1, forward strand.
TAGTCAGTTCAGATGAGGTAGTAATACCCAGAAGCAGGTGGTTATTCAATGGGAAATTTTTAGAAGAACAATACTTTCTGTATCAAGCAGGAAATGGAAGTAGGTTGTGGTAATTATATAACGACGAAGAAAACAACAACAACAATAATTGCTAGTAGTGAACCCTGCAATCTAATTACAAGGATGAGACTGGACCAAGTTATGCTGTAACATTTGTCAGGGGACTGTCAGTTGCACTCCTGCCCATACTTCATTGTCGTTCTTTCATGTTAGCATGCGAACACGGTTTACCCGGGACACTACCAGATGGTCTCTACCAGACAGACTGCTCTGTGTCCCATGCTGTCTGGTAGAGACCCCAGCTCCTACCCCACACACCCAGTTGGAAGATAGATGGACACATAGATATGACTGATGCTGTTATTAATAATTTATTATCCTCACCAGATTCCTTTATGTGAGCACTTTAGGTGTCCTGCGTAAACCGTGTTCGCATGCTAACATGAAAGAACGACAATGAAGTATGGGCAGGAGTGCAACTGACAGTCCCCTGACAAATGTTACAGCATAACTTGTTCCAGTCCCATCCTTGTAATTAGATTGCAGGGTTCACTACTGGCAATAATTGCAGCATACTGCATAATTATGTACAATATGGACATACACCTGTTGATTACATACTTGGATTCATTAGCAATTTAAATTCCATGGTCACACTGTCCTCTACGAGAACCGTTCTCCTTAATAAACTGGCTTTATTTGCATGTGACTTGATTGCCATTAAGAAAATATAGCACATTCCCCATTGACATGCAATGTCTCTCTAAAAGGGAACATCTATGCTACACAGCAAGCAAGTATCTGTTCATAATACGGTTCTCCTGTTGCTCAGCCCACTGTTTATTTCCCTAATGGTTCAAGAATGAGACCTGGACCAGAACAGGGAAATCTAAGAAGTGGTCAAAAAGAGTTGGAAAATGCAGGGTGGCCGTTGATGGAGTATTATTGGTATTCTTTCATATTTTCCCTTTCTTTCACTTTAAAATGAGTGTGCCAGGGAGAGAGGTGTATATATATGGCAAGCTGCTTTGTGATAATATATAAGAATTACCCTTCCCATTAACCGGAAATGCCATTATCTGTTCTTTCAAAGCATGTCAAATGGGTTTCTGCAGGTGCAGGAACAACATCTCAGAGACTGGCATAACCAGGACAAACCCCGAAATAAACAGAGACCGGAATAACAGCCTCCTTTTGCAGTCTTATTCTGGTGGGGAAAGAATGAACACACATTCTTTAAAAGATGGTTAACAGATGCAGGTCCTTGACCGTAAAACGGATCCAAAAAGTATTTGTTCTGTGCAGTATGAATCTGGAAAAAACAGCTGAACGTTGAACATATTTCTGTATTTGTAACTATCTATTTTATATATCGAATAAAACAATAAGTGGCTTTAGAAAAATTATATCGTACTGAAATCATGGTCCCCCAACCATAAAAGAATTTATTTGGTATGTTAATATACGAAAGTAAATACACTATTAAATATTAAAACCACCAGCCTAATATCCTGTTAGTTCCTCTTGTGCTGCCAAAACAGTTCTGATAAGTTGAGGTCTGGACTCCATAAGACCTCTGACGATGTCCTGAGGTATCTGGTACCAAGATGTTAGCAGCAGATACTTTATTCCTGTAAGTTTCATGGATTGACTTGTTTGTCCAGAACATTCCAGAAATGCTGGATTTGATCGGGGAATTCCCCATTTTGTCCACAGAGTAGACGCCCTACTAGGGGTTTATCAAAGGTTTAATCCTGGACTGGGAAACAAATTGACCTAAAAGTAAATGCAAATGTTCCTTGCTTTAGAGTGCAAAAAGGTGGTGGCATGAAAATAATTAATTTAATAATATGTTTAACTGAACAAGAGCCTTTTTATGTTGCTCATATTTTTATCAATCAGCATTGTGAATTACAAGACATTGTTATACATTAATATTATACAATACAGTGGGAGCCCTGTTTCTGTCAGTAACTGCAGTTTTAGCTATCAGCTGTTTACCGTGGTCTGGCAAACAAAGGGAAAATTCCTGAAATAAACAGTTCATGACTTCACATCAAGGGCTT
>JABFEA020000050.1:14743092-14769947 GCA_019775915.2 Cyphomyrus plagiostoma
CCCCCCCCCCCCCCCCCCCCCCCCCCCCCCCCCCCCCCCCCCCCCCCCCCCCCCCCCCCCCCCCCCCCCCCAACAGCAATGGACATTCCAAGGAAGTCTGCTTTTATTCCACAGTTCTTAAGGGTTGAAAGGTGGAGTGTTTGCAAAGGAGCTGATGAATAAACCAAGGCTGCTGAGGATTAGCCGTAAAGAAAAGAAAAACAAATGTATAGATTTGTTTCATGTGTTTTGGATGCCTTTGATATATGTGCTTGGGAGGGGGATGGCTGGCTTCCGGTCAAACAAGGCAGCTCTACCCTTATTTCACATTAATTGGCTATAACTAGCTACTCAAAGGTTGCTTAAGTGAGCTGGCATCGAATAAGTCCCGCTTCTTCCGTGCTTGTTGCTTATAGCTATCCGCATTCCCCTGCATGTTGCACCTTCTCTGCGGTTAAAAGGCAGCTGCTGTTGCTTCAAAGCTGACTGTCGAATCCCACTGAGGGTTTGCATATTGATGCATGGAAACCTGCACTTTGGCTGTCAAATGCAATATCTGGGAATTCTGAATTCTGACGAAACAAGATCATATGGAAAAGAGACAGAACTGATGGCCCATGGGGAGGATATGAAGGGCTGTTTGAATGCCCAAGTTTTCAATGAATATGCACTGTATACTCCATCCATCCATCCACCCATCTATCCATTCATCATTTTTCTTACCAATTATCCATTAACCACAAACTAGGTCTTAGTTACATAGTAATCTCATGTCAATTTATCATTAATGAATCATGACACATCTTTTTATTCCAAGCAGTTACTATATTTTGTAATGTATCTGCTAGTTCTGTAATTCTAGCTAATGAAGGAACAAGTAACGAATAACACAGGTGAAGTACTGATCTTGTGTTTGTTTGTCATATTGAGTCATGACGCATCTTTTATCTGAAGAAGCTACTCTGTTCATGGTTTGTACGTCAGTAGTAACTGAATAAAAAGTGAGTAGATGACAGTACAGTACAATGAATAATGTATCAAATACACAGAGTATGTAAAAAACGGAATACATCATTAAGTTATACAAATGATCGGAAATCTTCAATTTGAAAGATCTTAAATGAGACTGACGATCTAAAACACAGCATGCAGGAGATAAAAGACGTTTAAAACAAATATAATGGAAATCAAAGCAAAGCTCAGTTGTCTCAAGAATTCCCCAGGATTGCTATGGGTGACTCTGATATTTCATTCAAATTCAGTAACATTCATTGATAAAAAATAATAATTAGTTTGATGTGCGACTGTGGTTGAATTGATACCTACTGTGGAGAATTTGCATGAAATGTACACAATGTATTATAAAGGTTTTTTTTCACCTATTATGTCGTACATATCTTTTATATTTTCCCAAAATATTGAGGTCTAAAGGAATATTTGATCCAAGTAAAAATTATGAAAACTATTTTTTAAGTTAATATGTATAAAATTTGTACATTGAATGCAGAGAGTGGTCATACTTTTGTTTGAAACATAACCATTATGCTGAATAAAATATCAGACAGAGATAAATTGTGATAAATTTAGTTTAATCTCCAGTACTGTTTTTCAGGAGAAAAAATCCTCAATTTAGAAAAGGCTAATTTTCTACCTTTTAAATTATTGGAAAAAAAGGAGTACAAAAGGTCTTCAAAGTTCATTCAAAGTTCACAACAGGATAAGCTTAGAAATGCAGTCCTGAAGACTTAAAATTTACAGACAAATGCGAACCTGTGAGCTCATTTGTGCATTTCGGATGGGGCTTTCCGCCTCTCAGGATAAACGAAGCAGGATCAGCTGACTCCACAGTGAATAAACACATCCTTGGCAAACATGTAATTAGCACGTCCCCCACCATTCACACAGATTCAGAAAGCTGGTGGATTGTGAGAAGGATCCCCTGAAAGTGTTTTAAGAAATACAGGTTTGTGGATGGCTGTCTGCAGAAACGTCAGTTCATCTTCTGAAAGGAGAAGTAGATTGCATTTCTCTCATACTCATGTAGCCTATCCTAACAAGCCTTTCCAACACTGACCACAGGAAAAGAACACGGGGATGACCAATCATGAAAACTTTGTACAAATAAATGAATATAAACAATAAAACTTTATATTGATAATAGCCAGAGTTATATTTGTGTTTTTTAAAGTGAAAAGTTGATTTTTAGGGAAGTCAAATAATACTGGTTACTCACTGGATGTTGTGATTTAATATCAACCAATCAGCTGTATTTTTGTATTGTTTTTTTGGGGCAGGATCAAGACATCTCATTGGTCGGTCCCACCTCTAGTTGCTTAGACCTTCCTCCTCTACAGTCTGATTGGTTATTTGTCTGAACCAATCATTTTTCTGTTATACCCTCAGAACATTTTTGTGTAAGTAAAACTCCCAAGAGTTCAGCATGCATCACAAAGCAAATACATGTATTGTGATGCGAGCACAATAGCATAGTTATTGTTAACAAGTTAATTTAGAAAAACAAAGAAAGGGCCACAAGGTTATATCTGAGCTTTTCAAAGGGAAAAGGACAAGTAGACATGAATTTATGCCCCCCCCTCCCCCCACCAAACCACACAGACGCACATGACGGTTCATGCTTACACAGAATAAAGAGCTTTGTATATGCCAGGCATAAGCATGTCTGAGTGCTAAAAGAGGCTCATGTTTAGCATATGGCTATATTCCCTGAAGCTTTGCTAGGGAGACCCTGTGTGTCTTCTTGTTCTGCCTCCCCGATTCTCGCTGACACCCTGCTTCAGTTATTCTGATGGCAGTGACCAAGATGGTGGTGGCCACGGAAGCGGGAGCATGGCTCACTCCCCCCACCCCTCCTGCCCTCTCTTTCCTCCATCTGCCATGCTTTTGTCACCCACCACTGTGAGTTCTCCTATTTTAATATCCCGCGATTGACATCCTTCAGTGAGCATTTCGCCACATTGCCCCTCTCTCTCTCTCTTTTTCTCTCTCTCTCTATCCCTCTCCTTGGCCCTGACCTGTCACGCTTCTCTTCCTTCTCTCACAATAACAGACATATCTGCACGCCTTGGGGCCTCTCACCAATATCCCAGTGCTGTGTTCCTCCTGCGTGTATACATACAGGCAGACACAAACGGTGCAATTAGCGACACTTTCCTAGCAAACATATTGGTCATTTACAGTTTCATACAGTCATTGGCAGTTATACATCTGTGAGATGGCCTTATCATACCTCTTACCGGGTCAGCTCTACTGGGACCAGTGGTTTTCCATAAATGGCCACATTTAATCACGTTTTGTGATGAGTTGGCAAGAGTCAGTCTCTTATGGTCCTATCATAAAATTCCCATAAAAAATCAGTATCACGTTCATGTTTTTTTTCCCCTTCCTCAAAGTGTATGTGAAAACATGCCTTCCAGAAGGCTTGGGATAATTAAGCCATTACAGACAGCAAACTCGAAGCAGCGATGTGTGCTTGAGTGAGTGTGGGGCTTGCTCTGTGGAATGCCAAGATAAGTACATTATCATCAGAGCTTACATTCCCGTCCTCCCTCATGATACCTGCAAGAGCATCTCTATAACATGTTCGACATTTACGCTCAGGAAATAGGTTCTGTGTCCACTTATGATACGGCACTTTTGCTTATATTTAATTATTAACAATAGTTATGCATAAAATATATGACAGTAATTTATGAAGGTCATTCGTAATTAAGAATACTCACAATAAATTTTTTTGTCATTTATTCACAACATGGTAGACTCATGTGGACCCAAATGTAATGACCCAAATGTATGTTGAATGTTGTGCTACCAGATATTATTCCTTCCCATTTCCCCCACCAAACCCCCTTTCATTTTACTCTGTTTTACATTACCAATCTATTTTTCTTGGTAACCACCAAATGTCCATATTGCTGATGTGTGAAGGGCTCACCATTGTTAAATACCACAGCATATTCCTCAGACTGGCGTTCATAAGGAATGCAACATATTCTGCTAACTACCTCATTTTCCATCCGCATGTATGTCATTTGGACAGCAGGGTGACCAAATAATTTATCCAATATAACCACGTAATGAAATGTTGTAGCAGCCTTCCCTGGTGCTGGCCATCTATTAGCTCTGCTCCGCCGCACCTCACAGAGCACCCTGACCTCCCGCTGCTGCAGAATCCTTAAAAACATGGATCCCCCCCCCCCCCCCCTCTGCACAGGCTACCAGACCCGCCGCACATCTGATGTGAAGCAGTTACCTGACTTCCAGGCGAAGAGTAAAGAAAATTCAACGTTTTCAGTGTGCAGGGCTACTTAGACCAGAAGTTTGTGGGTGCTTCTCAGTCACTATCCCCGCCCCCCCAGTCTATCGTTTCATTCATTGAACAAGTTGCCCATCCATCACTTGACTAAATATACAAACCCAAAGCTCATCCTGCATGCATTAAGGGTTAACATGCGAAAAGATATTTTAACATAGAATTAAATATTTTAGTAGCTCATTGATTTACTACTGCGATTCACCTGGCTGGCACTGTGTATTGTAGAACATTAATCAACACCCTTCAGATCAATCAGATTCGAGAATCCAACAGTGTCCCAGCATAATAGTATTTTGAACAGTGTGCAGCTAGATAGCCGAGTGGCACATTTAATTTTTTCCTCTGGCACTTGGGAATAGATGAAAAGGGGAAATTCTGATTCCCGCCAAAAGCGACCATGTGCCCACTGAGCCAGAAGGAACGATGACGTTTTCCATACTGCAGCCTATAACCTTATCAGCGGAGATGGCCTCCAACATGGCTATTTCACTACTGGATTACGTTACTGGTTAGACCCACTGAGACAGAATGTCTCTTCCTTGTCCCCTTTACTGTGAGCGGCAAGGCTTCAGGATCTCGGTGACCTTGTGTGGGAAATTGGGTCATGGGGGATGGAAGACGGCCAGATTATTTATGAAAATATAGTGTCACCGAAATCTAGTGTCTTGTAAAATACTGTTGATATTGCTATAATTGCATTCATATGTCTCTTATAAATATATATTAATATTTATAAGTTTATAAATACGATTTTGTTATACTCGCATTGTATTTGCATTCCACATATTATTCTATGGTTCCATTAAGGTTAGGGTCTTTTTCGTTGATGTTTGGTTTTGTTTTAAAAGGCTGACCAAGATAATTATGCTGTGCTTATTTAAGAAATTATTCTTTGATCTCCTTCGTGGTTTAAATATTCATAAAAGTTGTGTATTGAAGATAAGGATTGATCAGAGAATTCTGGGAAAATATATGGAATATTGATTTTGTGGTCGTGCCAGCATGTTATATGTAAACAAATTATGTTCAAGTAAATACTTTATGATGTATCGTTTGCACTTGTGACCAACATCATGTCCTTAGTTTGTCATCAATAACACATAAAAATGTTATTGGCTCAAGTGACTGAAATGCCCTGACTGTGAACCAATCACAGGCTGTAGCTCAGAGCACCACCAAGATGTCAGTCAGTATTTTTCCTGTCTAAAGGGGAATGCCTGACCAGCCTGTCACAATCTCAAAAGCTCTTTTTAAGCCTGAAATGGTCCTACAGAAAGTCACAAATAAATACACCGGTTTCTAGAAGTTTCCCTGCAGCAAAATCACATTACAAATTCTTTATGGAATCTCTGAGTATGGTTGGGGTATTTTTTTAAAGATTTAATAAGCAATCCTTTTGCCGAGTTGTACTCATTGTAAATAACGGCAATGGAAAACATATTGTGACATATTTCTATTCCTTATAAACCTTAAAATGCACCCTTGCCCAGATCCAAATTCAATGGGATCAAGTGTGTTGGTTTGATTTTAGTTGTTACATCTCATTTGTAAAATACTTTAAACTGTTTCTTTCTGACAAAGGAATTACTACCTAAATAGAATAGGCAAAATTGTAAGTAAAATGTTTTTTGCAGAAAAAAAATGGCTGACATCTAACAACAAGAACTTATGTCGCTGAGGGTGATTTTGACTGAAAACCCAGCACTATCCTGAAGTTCATAACTGCCTGGGAATCCAAGGCTGTCACCCAGATTGGGGTCCTGTCTGCACAGCCTTTAGAGAATGGCTGCACTGCTCCGTCCAGGAGGAGTGTGGAGATATTATTTTTATTTTGCCGTCAGTTAAAGTGGTGAGAGCGTGATGGAGAGAGACGTGACGGTGAGGTGCTCCACGATTCCCAAGATGCCATCATGTTATTCTAAAACACATGCTGAAAACTGATCCTCTTCCTCCATGGCGTTGTTGCCTCCACACTGTTCACTCTTGCGCCTTCCAGTCAGGCTCTCAACATTTGTTCCCTAGTGGTTCTAGTTTCCTTGGATAAATGGTGCAGCACCTTCCATTGGACCATCCTTTGAGCTTTTAAATTAACAATTAATATTTACAAATTATTCATGAATTTAATTGTCCTGGTCAAAAAATATAACAACACCGACAACAACAACAATACTACTACTACTACGAATAATAATAATAATAATAATAATAATTATTATTATTATTATTATTATTATTATTCATGTTTTTATCTGTCGTTTTTGTGTGTGTATCTATGGACCTGAGTCTGTTAATAAAAGTAATTGAATTGAATTGAATAATGTCTATGCATGTGGGGGTGGAGGTGGTAGAAATGCACATACACGGTGGATAACAATTCATACAGAAGGCACCAACTTATCATTAGCCAATGATATGTTTTGAAATGGTGAGTGATCGGGGAAGGGCACTCCGATTTCAGCTGGATCCACCCACTTGTACACCCCTGGCAGGTGTTTAATAGCAAATGGCCTTTTACAATCAAGCGAAGGAGGTGGTAGGATCTCTGAGTTGGGTTTCAGAAAGATGATACCACCTGCTAGGTTCTGCTGTGGGAAAGTCCAGAAGTAGATACTGGTTGGCACAGACTCAGTGGTGTCATTGGGAAGTTCAGGGAGGACGAGGGCAGCCTAATGTCATCGTTTTCCCAGCATCTCACTCGGGCATGCTTCTCAGATGAGCAACCTCAAACACCCTCTGCATCTGACGACTCTGATTTTTATGCTGTGCCTCCTTTCACAGTGCTGAAGCATCCTCTCTAATTAGGGGCTTCCAACTAAAGCTGACGAGGGGCGGAACCCAGATCCGGCTGTCCACCACCTTGTTGCTGAATCCTGACAGCTGGCCGCTATTCTTAGTGTTGCGACTTGTGTGGGCCACCTGTCAGGCAGCCGAAGCCGTAGACAAATATCATGACAACAACTATTTAAAGTGTCCTTATTCTTAGATGATCTGCAGGGGAGTCACCATAATCAAACAGACAAGCTACAAAAGCTACTACTTGAAGTGGTTATATATGATGTCAAAATGGTTCCCCAGGACTGCATCCTGGCTTCTGAAAAGCAGAACCATGGACAGCGGCAACATGTCGGAATTCAGCACCGGGGCTGTGGACAGCTGAGTCCTGGGCTCCGGCCTTTAGCTCTCCACAGCTGCCAGGCACTAACAAAGCCAGGGGAGGGACAAGTGAAGAGGATCCCATCACGGCTAGCTGGAAGCAAGACCCAGGACCAGTGCAAATGGTCACGAATCTTCCAACATGTATAACATCATAAAAATATATACACAAACGCACAATAGTACCTCAGTTCTCAAACTCATTAGAACTCAAATTTCTTAAAAGTCAAACCAACCAGTTCGAAACAAATGACCTAGAACTCGATCTGAATCTCAGAAGTCAAACTGTGAACACTGACCTAAGATAAATTGTATGCTCAGGGATTCATGCTGCACATCTCTCAGCAGAAACATAGGATAATGCTTCAGTCTCAGCGTCACATTCGCTGTGATAGCATCGTGCATGTTTTCACTAGCTGAATACATATATTTAAACAGTAAAAATACATTTAGACAGCAACAGTAATTATTATTATATAATAAAATACATTTAGAAGTAAAGATTTATTATTCATTATTTTAATATTAATAATAAACCATTAATACATTTAATTATAATAATGCTGTTGTGCCGAGCAGGGATGGAACGGAGACAAAGGCGCAGATGTCAGGGTATCGGGAAATACAGGGTTTAATTACAGGTAAGGCAGGCAAAACGCAGACGAACAATACAATGACCAGACTGGGGAAACAAACTGAAACGCGGAATAAATATAGAGGAATAATGACAACAACCAGAAATAGCCGATTACACAGGGATTCCACACGGGGTTAACAAGGGGGCGTAGCACACGGAAGAAGCAGACAATCGGGGCAGGACACACTGTTTTTTTTTTTTACTTAACTCATTATTTGGATACATTTATTTTCTTGTTTTACAAATTACTGTTCTGATCAATGTGCTTAGATGTGTTTAGTACAGTATATGCTCTTCTTGTTTTCAATATCAGTCAAAATAAAACATGATGGACAGTGACATCATCTTTGCAGAACAGAAAGGGCACACTCCTGGTTTTTGTCAAATAACCCATTTCCAAATGCAAGAAATGCTTAACATAAATTTAAAACCTTGTTGATGCAGCTTATGTAGATCTGGTTTGGTGCAGCAGATCTTCCCACTAATGCAAACACAGAATCAGTGTTACGTAAGAATGGGATCGCATAGGGATCCAGGAACCAAGATGTTGAGTCAGCTATGATTGAGATCACACAGGAATATGAATCAAGACTGTGATTCAAAATCTATTAATCATGCAGTCCTATTGAGTAGTACGTGCTTTGAAAGTTAGTGTTGTATTTGAGGTTTTGGGCTGTAAATCACGATCAGGGGAAAGGCATAGAAAAAAATTTGTGGCACATCTCTTTTCTGTGGAAAAATATATCAAATGCTCTCAATGAAGTACAACATACAAATGGTACATAATTCATTGGCTCTCTTTGCAAGCAATCTTGTACCCAGTTTACTAAAGAGTGTTCTTGTACCTTGGCTGCATCGTGTTTACTGAGCTTAAAGAATAATCTACGTCATATCAGTAGGGGTTTCTGCTCGTATTGGAGTGCATATAAACATTTTAGTGAGTGTTTATTGGTACTACAAACTTTTATAATGGCCCCTGCAGAAAGCCTTTGTATTTGCTATTTATTAAAAAAAAATGCTCTAAAAGAAAAATCTTCTCGTTCTTTAAAAAAAAAAAACACGTTCAAGTGCTGATTTCCCATGTATACCAAACTATGTCTCAAGAAAATTTCCAATGACTGAACCACAAATTTCTCAAAAGCCATGTTTTATGTACGTAATGGTAGAACACACAAAGCAACAGCAAAACACACCAATTTTAGGCTCCTGTGTGTTCTTGACAGTATGGTTCAAATGAAAAAGTTTATACTTATAAGGCTTGACTTGGCAGCAAGACATATGTCCAATCAGGAATGATCTCAGACATAAATCAGACCTCATTATGTAGACTGAGAGTTCCATTATGGGCTGGAAGCTAACTAAAGTGAAGACAAGCAAAGCCCATCAAAGGGAGGAAAAACTGATTCACTCGGTGAATGGTGAAAGCAACCTGCTGTTCTGTGTCTTTTCCAAGGTTGACTTTCCCGCAAAAAATATACTAGTAGGGGATTTGCTGGGTGAGGTTTTTAGAGAAAAAGTTAAAAAATATCGTAAGTCATTTCAGTGAGTCCGACTCTGGGGGAGATAATGAAGGTTCTCTGCATTGGTCCTCTCAGACGTTTCCTCTACTGGCCACCTCCAAAATCGGTTAGCTAAAAAAGAAGAAAAATTTAAGCAAAATTCAATGACTATTTTCATAATGTTTACACCTGTAACCCCAGTCACCCTAGGTGACCTCATAATACACCCCGCACAGCTTTACTTGCTATTCCGAGTAGCGTTCTAATTGTAACAATTGCAAAAGAAATTACTTTTTTTTTTATTTTTAATCACAGTCATTGCATCAGTTTTCCATAGGTGTTAAAGTAACCGTCTGCCACCTCTGCCCCTTTTCACCAGTCGGAAATTCTAACTCAACTGCCATGTGGAAATTACATGTAATTACATCTTTTGTTTGATACATAGAGCTGCACAATTAACTATGTGAATACCGGACATAATTTATGGCTGAGAGTGTCTCTGAAAATGCTTCTTCCTTTTCGCCCTCAGTCTGACTCATCGAGCTGTGGCTCCCACAGTTCAATCTGCAGTCACTGGGGAGGATGGAAATACAATCACACCAAATTATCAAATATCACACAATCGATCATATCCTTCCACAGATCTCCCTCTGAATCAAACAGAATGACAGTTTGAAAGAGAGAATTTTATTAATGTTGATAATTGGCAGCTTCTCAAGTCACATAGCCAAAGGATAAGGCTATATTTATATACACACATAGCTCATGCACCTGCCACAATCACCAGTTGAAAAATATGGCAGAATTGCAAGACGATAAAATCTAACATAAAATCTTTAACATAAAAAGCTTAAAGAGATTGTGCATTAGCTCGCACTTTTAACAATCTTGCAAAGTAGATAGGAGTATAATATAAGAGACAGGCTTTGATTAAATAAAAAAAATTGCATGGCAGGGATGCTTATGTGCTATTATGTGAAGCTAGACACTAAAAGAGATGTGTGTAAATGTGCACTGTCACAGGTGTAAAGTTCAGCAAAGCCTCTTTTAAATACAAACACACAGAAAGTTTCACAGATACATAAAGGGTCTATTCACCTGAAACCTTGGCATTCTTCATAGTACAAATAGATTTCTTTAGCATTGATTTATTTTCAAGTAATTTATCAGCAGTTTTAAACTTCAGATATTTTATGGGCAATAGTTGTTCCTCCAACAGGGACAGTCTTACAGCTGTGATTTATTTTAGGGCTAACGAACACTGCAGTGTGCATACTGCTTCTTTTTAGGATGTGTAGTACTTACACCCTCATATTGTCCTAAATCACCACAATTTACATAACAATGGTATCGCTCCCTCTAGTCTTTCCTCTTATTAGTTTTCAAGTTGATTTTTTTTTTCAATTTTGAAACAATGCCATTGTTTGCTTTTGTTATTGTAGCTTGCAGCATGTAAAATATACAGAAATATTTACTGCAGTAAGATTTTTTTATAAGTTGTGTATATTGTCTTGTTTATACCATATCAATAATTCTCTCACCAATAATAATCCATGCAATTCAATGCTGTTGAAACAGTCAATATTCTATCAGACTTTATGTTTTCTAGGTTTGATGATATTTTGTATGTCTTGGATTAATTAAAATCACAAAATATGGATAGGAAAACACTTGTGGATTCATTTTAATCACCGCTGTTTAATTCACAATTTTAGTAATATACAGGGCACAAAAAGCTGCAGTTTTGAAAACACATTGAAAAGTCTCTTGGATAGTAATGTGCTAGTAGAATTGCTCTTAGGTGCTGTTCTGGAATTTTCAAGTTGCTAAGCTTTTCTCCAAGATTGCAGGCATGGAGCCCGATGAAGACAACAGAGAACCTACTTTCATTCCGTTGTTTGTGTATCCACTGAGGCTAATGAGCACAAACACAGCTGAGAGATTGCAGATGCGACATGGTTTGCTGGCCCCGCAAGAGCTGCACAGACCCTTGCTGTGTTAAGTAATACATTGAAAAAGTACAAAATAAAACTATGGTGTGGAACAGAATGGCTCTTCTCCAAGCAGCCCACCAATTTGCCAATGACCACCACATTGTTTATAACTGTAAGCCTATGCAGTCAACTTGTACATGTGAAAAGTTCAGGTGCAGAGAGTACAAATCCAGATCAAGGTTTTGTTTCAACCAACTAGTTAAATTCTCTGTGACTTTGACTCTTTATGCTCAGCTGATTGGTTGGCCTGGTTTTTTCCCTTCTGCAACTGAACTTTCCACTGCTGCTTTCCTCTATAGACCCAGTGGCTAAGGGTGCTCCAAGAGAGTGCCCTCTGGAGGTGGTGGGCAGAATTGTTTGTAATGTCCTCCGATCACCACCATATCTGCCACTGTCTTTAAAAGGTCTACGTCAGTCCTGTGATGGAGTTGCCCTTCCTGATGAGTTTGTTCCGGAGGCTGGAATCAGCTCATCTAATGATGCTTCCCCAGCAGACCACAGCATAGAGAAAAAGACTGCCCACTATGGGCTGGCTTGCTGCACACATTAACAGACCTGAACCTCCTCAGTATGCAGAGTCTCCTGTGGCCTTTTTTGTACAGCGCCACTCTGTTTTCCATCTAGTCCCAGTAGGACTGCACTGCCTCCAGTTCCTCCCCCTTGATGGAGGCTGGTCTCAGAGGCTTCCTGCTGCCAGTCACTTTGTCTCGCTGATGATTAGCTGCAGGTGGCTCTCCCTGCATCACAAGACACACTAATACTCCACTCGTCTTCTATGTGCTGACTCATCTCCATTGTTAACGCAATGGAGCCATCAGAGAATCTTTGTGGGTGGCCTGAGCTGCGTAAAAGATGAACATGAAGAAAGACAGGATGATTCCCTGAGGTGTCCCAGCGTTGCTCACCGCCATCTCCGACACACAATCCTGGAGCCTCAGAAACTGAAGTCAGGTAGTGTGTGATGCAGGAGACCATGGGGGCATCAAACTGCATCACCCCTTCTTCCCCAAACTTCTTCTCCGGTCGGACCGTCTGGATGGTTTTGGATGCCTAACATGAAGTGTGGGGACCGGGTGCTCTTTGATCTTTCAGGACTAGAATAGGTGTCCTCCAGAGAACCTGAACCAGGAGATTCCATAGCTCATTCTTCACCTAGTCACCAGAAATGGACAGTCACAGGGAACGTTGTCATATCTTTGTCCTTGACGACAGTTTATACTATGCAGACTGACTTCTTCTTTCCCTATACTGTTAGTACGCCTGGTGGGGTTGGGGGGGGGGGACAGTCAGTTGACCTTGGACCCCCAGATGTTCTTTTCTCTCTATGTGGGAATTTTCGGTTCCTCTATTCTGCTGTCATCTGTCTTTCTTTCTTTCACTCTCTCAATCTCTTTTTCGGGGTGACTCACAACCTTGTGACTTTTTCTGAGGTATGGGGCTATGGTGGGCTTCTATGTGATTTGACCTGTGAGGGGGATTTGATCTTGAAGTTGTAATGTTATTTTGAAGATGGTGTTTTTTTCCTGGCTCACCGTATGGGTTTTTTTTTTGGGTCCATTGTATTTGTTTTTTGTTTGTTGTTCTGGGTATTTTTTCATGTTTTTTTGGGGTTAATTGTTTGATTGCTTCTAGTTGTGTATTTTTGTGATGACGACCCATCTTGCGAATTGAGTTTGCAGTTGGGTTTTTAGCTGTTGACTGGTTTAATAAAGGCTGGTGCAAAGTCAAAGTCTCTCTCTCTCTTTCTTTCTTTCTTTTTCTACTCAGTGAGGTGTCAGGTGTCCAAACCAGCTTGGCTACACACTGAGGCTGGTGGTGTTGAGAGGGGCCGGACCGGAAACTAAGGGTCACTTGTTTTGAAGAACAGACTTGGCTCATTATTTCTCTCCATGTCCCCCTGTGACACACTATTACCAGTTGGCTTATAGCCAGTGATGGTCCTCATCCCAGTCCTCTGTGTTCCACATAGCTGGTGCTCCAGTTTGTGACTGTAACGGAGCTGCTTCCTCAGTTCTCTCTGTATCCACCCCATCTCTTCCTGAAGGCACTCCTCTCCTTGTTCAGTATGCCCTTTGTAATCAATGGTTTGTTACTGGAACAACTCCTTTATTATGGGTGCAAGGTCCTGTTTCTCCTCATGGTCTAATTCACAGACTGATAAAAACTTGTGAGGATGCAGGAGAGTGAATCAGGAATAATGTCCCCAGAAATTGTAATAAAAGTACTGGGATGATTTACTATGCAAAGCATCCCTTAGCCTTATGAGTTCTTGCCACCATCCCTGAGGCGAAGCTGCTCTCAGCAGAGGCCAGTGAGCAGTGAGTGATGGTTTGGGGAATTTTATTTGGGCTGAAAGTAAAGGAAAGTTTTCCCCTGCCCTATGTGAATTTACCAAGGGATTTGCTTTAACGGCATATAGCTTGCTTTTAGATGTTCTGTTTGAGGAATTTACATACACAGTAAAGTTCTCCTGGTTTCTGCTGATTCTGTGGTTTATACCAGTCTGTTGGTCTATCTTCTTCTGGTCTCTCGCCATCAAATGCAGAGAGTGTTATTACATAATACTGCATAATGCGCTGTTACATGATACGTGACAATCTATCATGTAATAACGCTGCATTATGTGATGAAAATTTGTTACATTTTGTCAAGTTATTACATAATGTATTGTTACATGGCTCCCGGCGTCTTCCTCCATTAGCATGTCCACGTACCTAAAGTATTTCTGTGCAAATCTGTAAGTTGCAAATCCATTTTGATGCAAGTAGGGAGCTTCCTGTATATATTTTGTACCTTTTTATAATTAGTGAGATAAGGCCGTTGAAGAGTTGCTCATGGTGGGACAGGAAACAGGACCTTAAACCGTGGCTGTGGGAATAAGGAAGTGTATCTCCATGGGGGGGGTTTGCTGGGTTTCAAACAAAATGCCTGGGATGCACACACAGTCAGCTTTTTCAGCGGCACTGAAAAAAAACTGCGCATTACGTTGTAATCAGGGCCATTGTGGGTTCAGGACGGTGCAGGTATTCATTCAATCATCCCTCCCCCCAACCTGTCATATTATTTAGCTGACCTGCCTGGTGACATGACTGCTTATTATGTGGAAGGGAGTTTGGTCTGTTATAAAACTCTCATTCTCTCTTAGTAACAGGTATGCGGCTTAAGCTGCAATGACAGAAATCATGGGGAAAAAATGTGTACTTTTTTTGCTGCTACAAACATGGAGATTCATATGTTTGACAGAGGAGACTCAAAGAAGAAATCTAATGCGCATTTTCTTAAAAGCATTAAAAGTATTTGAGTTCCAGATAATTCCAATGTCAAATTCCACACTGTTGCTTAACTGATTGTGCAAATGTTTAGCTGTCCTTCAGCTCTGCTCAGTATATTTTCTTTTTAATATGATTAAGCACAGACAGCTGACAAATTGATGCTGCAGGGTTTGCTCTGGTCCAGATTCAAACGTGTCTTTTTAAAAAACACACAAAAATTTCACTTCTGCTTTGGTTATCTGCCATGTTGGCTTGTTTGCCCTGTTACTCTGCACAAAGCATAAGAAAATATACTCCTATCAAGCCACCATTTACTGAATTTTCATGAATTACTAACAAAAATGTAAATGTAACTTAATGGGTGCTGGTATTAGACCACATTATACCTTCACATTAGTTATTGCTACTTTTCAAACATTGTTACACCAAGAAGCATAGCTAGATTAGTATATTAATCGAGGCATAGGTTCAAATTTGCTAACATCCCTAACAAGTTACAACAGCATATCACCCACTGGGAAAGAGAGCCTTTAGCATTTTGGTCGGTTCAGGAGTGGCCTTGTAGTAGATATTGACACCAGTTTTCGTAGATTATTTTTCGTGTTTCTTGTACTTTGGCCTCGTTCACGGTCAGGATTCATTAAACCCTGACAGAAAGTCATCCTTTGTTGGCTTATTACCAGGTTTACTCGCGCCTCACCTGCTATCGTCTCAGGCAAATCCTGCAAATTTTAGGTCTCTCCAGTCACACCTGCTAATTAGCTACAGGACGCCATGTTTCCATGCCGGTAGGCCCCCTGTCTCCCAATTAGGATGGAAGGTTTCTCAGCAGAAGTGCTCTGAGCTCACACTTATGCAGCCCCTGTTTTTGTTAATCGCCCCTTCTTTCATCTTCGCCAGCTTCTTGTCTGATGCCACATCTGTCATTGGGTGCTTTTACTCCATGGTGTTTCGTGGCTGAGTCCAGGTCAGCCAGACAGTCGCAGGGAAGACTAGGCAACCTCCTGCCCAGTTTAAAATTTTCTGATATCCATTAGGGTGTTGGTTCCCTTCCCCATCTTATTACTAAAAGGGTTAAATGTCACTTTTGGCAGACATGGCCCCAACTTGCACACAAACTGCATGTTGCCACACAGGGTGAATATATTTTGAAGAGATTATTTTTTCTCTGTTGGATATGATTTTAGGATGGATCTAGCAGAGTTTCAAAATGAGGTAATTAATATGTATCAGCCGGCCAGGAGGTGCCTCTTAGTGTTAGCAGTGGTGGCCTGGCCTAGTCTGTCCCTAGACATTAGTGCGGTCCTGCTGTGAAATCATCCACATCCATTCACACGGTCACAGAAATTTGCCTCCCAGGGGGATTTCAATCCGCAAGCATATACAAAATTCCAAATTTCTGTTCAGTCCCATCTTTCCAATTACTGAGGCTGTTCTCCAACGAGGTCCACAGAACCAGAAGCTAAGATTGGGGCAGCGTTTGTTAGCTGGTCACTGTGCCGGATGGGTGCTGTTTGGTCTTCCAGGGTTGCTTTTTGCGGTTTATTAAGGTTTCAAGGCAAAATTTCTACTAAACATTACCAGCTCTAACCAAACAAAAAACCATAAGCTGCATGTGATGCCACTTGGGAACATCTTTTTAACACAATGTTTGAAATTTTGAAAAATATATCTCAAGTAGCCAGGCAAAACAGCTTTCATCAATCCATCCATCCATCCATCCATCCATCCATCCATCCATCCACCCATCCATCCTTCTTTCTATCTGAACATTCAGAATTGCTCTTCACTTTGAATTACAGGAGATGCATCCATCCTTTTACCCCAAACTCAGCCAATTCCAAGCTGGATGGGCCAAAGTGTTTAATTGCATCTCACATGATTATAGTTTCTGTCCATTCTAAATCCTCACGACGCCAAGCTTACTTTCTACTACTGCAGTAAATGTGAACATTCAGCCTACTTTGCAGATTCCTGTAAAGCTACCTGGTGAACAGGAACATGGTGACCAGGAACATGGAGAGCAGGAACATTACACAGACCCATGCAGCACTACAGCCCTGAGCCACAGTTAACAAGACTACAGGTAATTAACACTTTGCCTCAAGACTCAAAAGGTTTTCTATTTCTTTTTTTAGCCAGGGGAAGGTGAAAGTTTCCTCTTTGTGTCTGTTCTACCCAAATTCACTTACAGCTTTATGAGAAAACTGTTAAGAAGTACAAGTAAAAAGCCTTGCAATACTAATAGCTTGAAATTATCTACAGGGAACACGTTTGTAAATACATGGGGGTAAAAGCATATCTCCTGGTTGGAGCCGGAAAAAAAACCCACACAGGTACCTCTGTTGTGGAAGTTAAATGTTCTGACAGCATGCATTTGATGTGCCATTGGTAGGCTCGCTCACATGCTGAGGCACCTTCACGGCGCCCGGTGGCTACAGCCCGGATTTCAGGCCAGCTGGTGAGCAAGACACACTGTCCTTTTATTTCCTTCTGATTTTCCTTTGTTTTTAACTGGAAGGAGCCAGATTTTCCTCAGGCCGTGACAACCTCCACATCCGCCGATTCGGAGTGCTGCCTGCCAGCCTGGTTTGCCTTTCACTAGGCATTGATGTATTGCAAATCGGCAAACTTAAAATGAGAATATAACTCACAAAACCCATTGATTATAGGTACAATAAATCTGCACTTAAAGGGGGACACACGTAGCCACAGAGAGCACTTTGGCTGTGACATGGAGGATGCACAGAACATCCCAGGTAACAGGGAACATTCCCAGCTATAGCTAGCATTACTTCAAAGTCTTCACAAAGTTGGCAGAGAATGCTCTTACTGTAACGTTAATGGAATGTTATTTATACTTTTTTTTTAAAGTAGTAACAAATGTTCTGTCAATGTTAATGTGGCAACATTGATATCTAAACATCCTTTTAACATAATTAATGTTGAACAACTTTGTTGTATAGTACAAATGTTATTTTACATTAGTGTTATATGTGCATATGGCAATTGTAGTGACTAGCTTTAAACTCATGGCCTAAGGCGTTTGAATCCAGCCCTATGTCTGTGTACGTGGTTCGTGTATTTTCTCTTCATATTCCTGGGTGTTTCCTTCCAAAGGCATGCAGTGTGGCTAATTGGGGTTCCTCATTTGCCCATAAAATATGATTGTTTGAAAGTGAGTCTGTTCTACAATCAGGCATCCCATCCAGGCTGTGTACAACCTTGTGCTGTAATACTGTAATAATAAATTCACAATGATGTTATAGATTATTGACTTTGGCATGACGGCAGGAGTGTATACAGGCACAAGGCCACAGAGACACTAGCCCCAGCTGAAAGCTAATTGGTCCTTAAATGCCTCATCCCCTGTCATTCAGTGATTCAAAACATTTCATTGGCTAATGACAAGGTCAGACCCTCTGTATGAGTTATGCCCTGTTTTGCCACCATCTGCCTGGTGGCTCAGTGGAGGTTAGACTTAAGGTTACTGTAGCCTTCCCTCCAGGGTTGGGTTGTTTGAATATGGCCACTGTAGAAATCCTGGAGAAATGTAACTCAATTCAATTAATTAGATTCAATTTAATTAATTCAATTCATTTTGTTTGCATAGCGCCTTTTACAATAGAATCTCCCCAAGGAGCTTTACATGGATGTGTTGTGAAACATTATAGCATCATTAAGACAGAATAATACTGAAAAAGGACATAAGGAGTTTGAAAGCTGCCCTCATATATGTGGGAGTTTTCTCCCACGGTCTCTAAGCAACTTGTTGTCTCTAAATTGTACTTTGTTTAGCAGTGATGTGTCCTGGTATGGGCTGCGGTCTCACACAAGCTGCATCCTATGCCTGCTGAGCTATTTCAGCTTTACGAGTGGTACAAAAGAATGCATTGATGAATAATAATTGACGTTTTTCCGAAAACCAGGCCCATTCAAGGACATCTAACACTGTTCTGCTTGCAGTCTACAAGGTATTATGTATGTATGAAAGTATTTGTAATTTATGTTGTTCCAGACATGAATTAGAGATCACAGATGAATGTAGTCGAAGTCCTTCCTGAGGCTGTGGTTTCTGATGGTGGTTGTTTGCATGTTTGTCCATATTTATGTATGGTATCGAATGTTCAGCTTTAGTAATGGACCGTTCAATTAATTCATTTTCATTTATTAATTTATTGGTCTTTTAATGAGAAGGATGAAGGTATGGTGCAACTGAAGGACTCCAGAAGTTGAGAATATAAGAAACTTGTCTCCTCTGAAATTTTTTGTAGTTCATATATGAACCAAGGGTAAGATGAAAAAACAAATATGTTAGAAGTAATACTTCTTTATTTTAAGAAAATCCATCCATCCAAGGCAATGGACTGCTAATCCATTGGGTTTGAATCCCACCTTCGCCAAGTTCCCTCTTTCCAGAACCCCCCTTTGGCAGCTATAAGGCCTAAAAGCTTATATTGTTCTTTATTGTTTTACACAATACCCAAAATATATTCCTTAAATGTAAAAGTACTTTGCGATGAATAAATGATTCTCCGACACGAGGACCACGGCGCCCACTGCGTTTCCTTGTGTCACAGATGAGGTGTAGCACCTTACTCTACAGCAATCACCCATTCAAATAAAGCCAGAGATGGTTTTATAGGAGAGATATAGCTGTAAAGCCCTCGGCCAAATTTCCATTTTTGGTCAGCACACAAAGGCCTAAATAAATGAAGCGTAAAATTTGACAAGGCTTTGTTTGGCTTAGAGGATATGTCTGGACTGGGATCACGGATTCTCTCTGCATTTAGTTATACCTCCAAAGCCCTAAGGCAGCTGAGTGTCATAAGCCAATGGTTCCGTTGTCGCGGCTCAGAAGGATTCTGGCCTGGGGAATGAGACAGAACCACCCTCAGTGACCCGTGACTGTCTCTGGACCTGAAATAATTGCGCCTCATTAAGCATACAGGTCACAGGGAAATATAGCTTGTTTTTTATTATTTGCATTTTGAGCTTACATATTACATAATTTGTACATATTTTCTTTCCTTATTTTTCCCTTTAGACCTAAAAACAGAAATGAATTTCAATAACCGTTACAGAACATAAGCAAATAACCAAAATTTATATGTCATTTGAAGTAGATGTGTGTTACAGAGCATCAGTACATTTAGCAAAGTCTCAGTTAATTAAGTTGCAGAAAATGCATCTTAAATTTATTTAATTCTCTTATTTCAGTTTATTGTCCCTGGGAAATGCTATCTCACTGTGATGTACTGTATTATATATTGTTGGATTACTTATGAAGGCACATTTTGACAAGGTTATTATATGTATCAGTAATAGCCTTTCAGTCAAGCTTTTTAAAGTACATTTCTCTGTATTTGGTGACAAGGTATACCCACAAGCCTAGCATGAAAAAGTTAGCTGCTATCGCGTATGAATTATTTAATAACTGAAAAGAATACCAATAGCAAACACATTAAAAATAGATGAACAAGTATATTAACAGTTAATGTTTTGACTTAGTAATGCTTGTGCTCTTCAGCTAGTCATGAATATTTTTAGTGATATACAGTCATCTGTTTTACATTTCATTTGTTATTCTTTCTGACAGCTATTTCAAGTAGTTTACAAATATAACAATACCAGAGGTACTCAACTGGGGAATGGCTGCACCCCGGTCTAATGTGCACCTTACGATCAATTCTCTCCACCATGAACCACCGCCTGCTCTGTGATATCTACTGAGGAGCTCAACATAATCTACAAAGAGAGACCCCTACCCACCCCGGACAAATTTTACTAGGGGCAGTGGACCTTGGCCTTGTTTCACTGATGGAATTTGGAAATGGTACCCCTGTTTTAATACAAAAAACAAATTAGCATCGTGCATGTGTTTTGTGACTTATTTGACATACAGATTGTCACATGTTGCCTTCTGCTTGCCTCATCTCAAAGTGAAACATCCAGATTAGTGTGAATGCTCCTGAACATGCTGTGATGAAAAAGGGTTTAGGATCACAAAGAACACCTGTGGATTCCTGCGGCAGAAGACACTCCGCATATTCTCATTGAATTAATGCAGCATGGATGGATTAAAACAAAAGCTGCTGAGAGTTGCTCTCTGACATCCGTGGAGGGCGCCGTTCTCTCCAGGTCTCCTCGCACCCTGGCACCTTTGTTCTCGGCCTCACGTTTTCTCCCCTTAAGTGCTGTTGAGTACCCCCCCCCCCCCTCACATACACACACACACACACACTCCACAGTCTGACGCTCTCAGATAAGTCATTATCGAGCTGTCGCCTGAAATCCAATTTGCTATTGCGTGCCTGGATTTGCTGCATGCGGACCAGCCTCTACTCCACCCACTCGCTCTTCCAGCGGGGAATCAGAGAGCAAAAGAAGAAAAAAACAAAAAACAAAACGCACTCTCTTTTACCACGTTTTGATTCTACAAAGATCAAGACGCTCATGGTAGCCTTTCTCTGTGAGACAGAGTAACTGCATGTAGTTCATGTCGGTTCATCTAAGAAAGCCAGGTATCACATTGGCTTGTGATTTTTGTTTTTAAAGACACGTTACTCTCTTACGTTGTCACACAGCAGTGCCTCTTCTGGTCACAGCAGAGAATGCAGCTATACCAGCAAACATATAGAGTATATACTGTATAATTGTGCATTATAATGAGCTCCTCCAAGCTCCTCCACTTTTCTACATTTACAAAGGGTGGCTTTGCATGATATTCAATTTATTTTTATATAGGGCCTTACACAATAAAGTTGCCCCAAGACGATTTACATGAAACAAGAAAGAAATAAAGAAAGCAAGAAAGGAAGAGAGAAACCAAAACCTCCTAAAGTAGGGAGAGAAATAAAAACCTCTGTGGCTCCAAGGATTCTATGGGGCCTGCTTGGTACAAGCAAGGGGCAAACTGTGATCATAGACGAAGTCTCAGTGCCAACCTGTGTGAAGCAGCAGAGTGAAGGCTGTACCCACAAGGTCACGGTGCGTACTGTAAGTCTGCATCCACCATGTCATAGTACGTCATAGTCATCATCTTCATCCTTGATGCTACAACAGGCATTTCTCCATCCACAATGTTCCAGTACATAAGTCCATATCCATGATGTCACAGTACGTAGGTTCACATCCACAATGTTATAGTTTGTTAGTCCACATCCACACTGTGCATAAGTCTGTATCGACGATGTCATAGTGCATAAGTGTTCGTCCTTGATGTTACAGCACGTAAGTTTCCATCCACGATGTCCCAGTGGGTAAGTCCCCAGCTGTGATCCCACGGTGTGTAAATCTGCATACACATTGACATCACAGTCCATAACTCCATACCTATGACATCACAGTGCATAAGTCCACAGCCATGATGTCACAGTTCCATGGCAGAAGCCCATTTCTGCATAATTATTAACAGATGGTACATTGATTATAGCAGTTAAGAGGGATTGTGCCACACTCTCAGTAATTGACACCAACTTTTGAAACATACAGTTATGTGAAATAGAATGTACTCTCTCTTTCAATTCTGAGGTTTTACATATCAGGACAATCTCCAAATTAGGTATATACTACCTCAGATAAAGAACAACACATTATATTATTTATCTAACAAAATTAAGGAGCCTGTGAAAAATTAAGTACTTAAGTATTACTGCTTCTATAGGAATTAAGAGGTTAAGTATCAGCCAAGTGCTGCTAATCAAATGCAGTTGAGTAACTGATCGTCAGTAAGTTTGACTCCTCTATAAAAGCAGAGGTTTTGGCAGTTTGCTGCTCTGGAGCATTCAGCTGTGTATTAACAAAATGCTGAGGAGGAAAGACATCAGCAATGATCATAGAGAAACAGTTGTTGCTGCCTATCAGTCTGGGAAGGGTTATAAGGGCATTTTCCAAGCAATTTGAAGTCCATCATTCTACTGTGAGAAACATTATTCACAAGTGGAAAACATTCAAGAGAGTTGCCAATCTTCCCAGGAGTGGACGCCCCAGCAAATTCACCCCAAGGTCAGACTGTGCAATGCTCAGAAAAACTGCAAAAAACCCAACAGTTACATTGCAGACTCAGGACTCAGTTAGCATGTTAAATGTTTAAGTTCATGAAGTACAATTACAAAAAGACTAAACAAGTATGGCTTGTTTGGATGAGCTGCCAGTAGAGAGGCTCTTCTCTGTAAAATGAAGATGGCAGCACGGCTTAGGTTTGCAAAGTTGCATCTGAGGAAACCAGAAGACTTCTGGAACAACGTTCTTCGGATAGACGAGGTCAAACGCTTTGTTTAGCAAAAACACAGCATATCAGCACAAATACCTCATACCAAATGGTGGTGGAGGGGTGATGATTTTGGATTGTTTTTCAGCCACAGAACCTGTGCACCTTGCAGTCGTTGAGTGGCAGTCGTTGAGCCTCTGAACTCTGTAAGACCAAAGCATTAGAATCAAAGGTGAGGCCATCTGTCCGACAGCTAAAGCTTTAGCCAGAATTGGATCATGCAGCAGAACAATGATCCCAAGCACACCAGCAAATCTACAACAGAATTGCCATAAAGAAAAGACTCTAGGTGCTGCGATGGCTCAGTCAAAGTCCAGACCTCAACACGATTGAAATGCTGCGGCTTGACCTTAAGAAAGCTGTGCATAAACGAATGCCCACAAAACTCAATGAACTGAAGCAACAATGTAAAGAGTAGCAGCCAAAATTCCTCCACAATGATGTGAGAGACAATATAAAATCATATAGAAATCAATATGTTCAAGTTATTGCTGCTAAAGGTGGTTCTACAATCTAGTGAATCGAATCGCACACAGTTATTCACACATGGCTTCTCCGTTTTGGCTTTGTTTTTGTTAAATAAATAATGACATGGTGGAATCCGTCGTGTGTTTGTTTTATGCCTGAGGTAATATTTAAATTATTTTAGAACCCGGAAAGGACCAGATGATTTTTTATTATGTCCTGATACATAAAAACATGCAGCTGAAAGAGGGTATACTTTCTTTTTTACGTCTGTAATTTCTCTAATAGAAACAACATTTCTCTACGCCAGACGTTTAGGAAACTACTCACTGTTTTATAAAAAGAAATAAATAAACCATCAACAAACTATAGTAATGTAAGGGAAAAAAACACAAGGCTTTGTTTGTTTCAGAGGAATCTGAGTGGAGTGACAAAAACTGAAATAAATTGCCAAGGACAAGGATTATCTGAAAGGAAAGGAGAGGCGTAAAGAGAGTATCACTGGAGCTGAGACACTGAAATGTTTATCTGTGTGCTGCACTAAAGGTCAAGCTGTAATTACAGGTATAAACATCACGCTGGAAAGGGAAGAAAGGTGGTGAATCGACCTCAAGAAAATGTCATAAAGATCTGGACAGCAGCCAGTCGATAATAAATCAGCCTCATTTTTAAATTGAATTGTTCAAGCCCACTAAACTCTGAGCAGAGCAACTATGAAGAAAAGTACTGTGGGAAAAACCTTCCCTGAATAGGTAAGAGTCTTTTGACCAGTATAGAGGATTACCCCCCCCCACACACAGAAAAAAAAAAACATTGTGCTGGTAAAATAAAGGTTTGTCTTCAAATCTTTTAATAATTATTAGGAGACCATTAAATCCTGTTACGCAACAATGACACATTTTTGATGATCCGATCTGCAATCATAAGATCCCTGGGTCAGAACCAAGCCAACAAAGACATTGAAATCCAACCCCAGGATCAAACTGTACTTTTCAGATGGATGGATGGCTGGATGGGTGACTATGGCTGGTAGATTGGTTGGTTAGACAGATACACATTCAGAAAATGACTACAGAAAAATACTTTTAAGAATCAGCAAATAATCCCATTAAAGCTGACCTTCAATAATATAGCCTAAAGATAGAGGACAACAAAAATGGCAAAATTCAACAAATAGGCTGTGGAAGTTTAGCAGAGATAAACAAAGAATAGAGGGAGGGAGGGAGAGAGGGAGGGAGAGGAGAGGATGGTGTAGAGTCATGAAGATGTTTTCTTTCTCTCTCTTTTTCCCTTGCAAACACAAAGCGGGAACACACGGTCAAGGCCTGCAGGCTGTGATTTATACCTGGGAGAAGAGTGGGCTGAGAACTGCAATGGGGTGTAATGTAAATTGTTGCCGGGCATCTGCTGCTGTCCATAAAAGCCAGGGTGAGACAAAGGTCTCAGGGAACTTAACAAATGGAGTGTGGGATAGGAGAAGGGCAGCCTCCCTGTCAGTCATCCCTCTCTTTCTCTGAGGATCTCTCTCTCTTTCACTCTCTCTCGCTCTCTCTCTTTTTCTCACTTTCCTTCTCAGCTGCTGCCTGTTGATAATGTGGTATTGCCAGGACATTCTGCTGCCTGTAATTTATAATCAACTTCTCCCACTCTATGGATCTAGGGCGTGTCCGGACAAGCAGGAACGAGACACTCCCTCCCCACATCATTGCTCAGATTTCCTCCCTGTGCGTGTGTGCATGAAGGTACAGCTTGATGAATGCACAGTTTAATCTTTGCCGAGACACCTTAGGCAAAAGCATCCATCCCCCAATATTTAAAGTCCCAGAACACAGGCCCAGTGAGCTCAAAGTCTCCAAAAACCGATTGATTGTTCATTGCCTCAAGCGGAGGAGTTTAAGCATCTCGAGGTCTTGTTAATGAGTGGGGGAAGAAAGGAGGGGAGATGGACAGGCGGTCAGTGCAGCTTGGCCAGTAATGGGGACACTGTCCCGTTCTGTCATGGAGAGGGAGCAGAAGGCGAAGCTCTCGATTTACCGGTCGATCTACAACCCTCAGCTCCAACCCTCACCTATGATCATGAGCTCTGGCTAGTGACCGAAAGAATGAGATCGCGGATACATGCCAGCGAAATAAGTTTCCACTGCAGAGTGGCTGGACTCAGCCTTACAGGTAGGGTGAGGAGTTCCGACATTCAGGAGGGGCTCAAAGGAGAGCCGCTGCTCCTCTGCATCGAAAGGAGCCAGTTGAGGTGATATGCACATCTGTCTAGGATGCCTCCTGGACAGCTCTCTGAGGAGGTGTTTCGGGCATGTCCAAACAGGAGGAGGCCCCCGGGGCAGACCCAGGACATGCTGAAGAGATTACATCTCTGGACTGGCCTGGGAACACCTTGGTATTCCCCTGGAGGAGCTGGAGGAGGTGGCTGGTGAGAGGGAGGTCTGGGCATCCCTGCTTAGACTGCTGCCCCTGCGACCCGACCCTGGATAAGTGGTAGAGAGTGAATGAATAAATGAATGAATAAATGACATTAAGATGGGAAGTTAAGTTTGATCAGCAATGATGCTGCTATAATAATGGAGACCAAATTCCCGGTGTCAAGTTCTGATAAAAGAGTCCTGTATTTGAAAGATCTTGCTTAGGGTCTCGGGTAATTCTAGGATATTATTAAAATGAAGGGCATAAGAGAGTCCATAATTCATACACAGGTACCAACATTATAATAATAATTGTATGTCTTGAATTGGTGAGTGGCAGAGGAAGGAGCAGTCTGGGAGCCAATCAGATTTCAGCTGGGACCAGTGATTCTGTGGCCCTGCCCCTGTATGCATCCCTGCTTAGTTTCATTCAAAGTCCCTGCCCTTTCCGTCTGTATTCATGCACTATACTATTTATGTTTGTTGTATATTTTTAATAAAATCCTCTTGTCCTGTGCTGCTTAGGACAGGCTCCAGGATCCGTGTGACCTTGACCTAGATAAGCAATTACAGCATGCATGGGCAGATGGGTGGAGTTTTATAATAAACTTATTCAGCTGATAGCAGAACTTGGTTTACAGCATCCCTAAATGAAACTGTAAAGATTTATGAAGCTTTATAGCTAGGTTTTAATAAATTGATTGAAGTACGTAAAAAGTGGTATTGACCTATAGAGTATCCATCCATCCATCCATCATCCTCCGCTTATCCGAGGTCGGGTCGCGGGGGCAGCAGTCTCAGCAGGGAAACCCAGACTTCCCTCTCCCCGGCCACTTC